>CAJHQQ010005095.1:0-20529 GCA_905132885.1 Moricandia moricandioides | reverse complement strand
GACGGTCATGCAAGAGCTATGGATGGCTGAATTTGGCATGTCACGAGGGAAGATGTGGCAGATATACTTTCGATGGCTAATGGAGCTTGGAATCTTTTTGGCCAACAGTTTGATTATCGAGAATCAATCGACGGTCACCATACACCATCGATCGACACCCATTTGGCATACCGAGGATACAATGAAGCTTACAAAGAATATGATGCAGGTTACAGATATGAAGAGCTGATTGAGTATCACGGCCTAGCAATGGAAGACGCTGGCTGGGTGATGAACATGAAAGTGGCTAATCAAGTATCAATCGACGGCATCACATTGCCTTCAAACAATATCAAACGCAAACCAGAACAAGAACCAAGAGCAGAAGATACAGGTGATGATTATCTCATACCAGATGAGTTTAGAATTTTCAGAGATACAGAAGGACGTGCACGAGCTCTCTATGGGAGAATTCTAAACACACCTAAGGAGGATGCAGCAGATGCCCTTGTTATGGCTACTGGATCATGAACTTTATTTAGACAACAACCATTGAGCGACGCAGAGGTATAAGCATCGATCGACAACGAGGAACAGAAGAACGTGCCAATCCAAAATGATCTATACACTCCAAAACATCAAAGATCAATCGACGACAGCCATCATGCATCGATCGACACCATTCCAGGGGTGAACCAGTTTTGTACCTCTAATCCTTTTGGTTCAGGAAGTCCACGATCAGTCGATTGGATAAACCCACTACTGATTGACGGTCATATAGAGCATGTACAGGGAGCTTATGATGCTAATGGTAGAAGAATTTTCCATTGGAAAAAGAAAGATGAGTATGGCATCTACAGAGATGAGAATTACAATGCACAAGCTATAGACAGAAGAGTCGTGAATGTGCAAGAAGAAGACATCAGAGAAGTTCTAGAAAGAGCTACTATGTTTGAGCAGAGCTACATATGTTTACCAGAACATGCATCAAAGATCGCTATGTCTATGAAGAAGCAAGAGACATACAACAGAGCAGAGATTGATGATATTGTGCATGAGATCTACAAAGCTCAAGAGATATCACTGGATGATTTCTACAAGAGGCTTGATGATGTCTACTATCCTATAGACAAGTGCCTCACCATTTTGACTACACACATGGATGATATGAAGCAATATTTGGATATTGTTCGAAGACAACATGCGATTGGAGCAGACAGAGTGACATCGATCGACGACAGAATCACGCCATCGATCGATACTGTATTCGACAGAAGTCCGCAGCAGAAAAAAAAATTAGAAGACAAGTTCGATGAGATTACGTTTTCTGAAAGCCTGATAAAAGAAGATATCTCTCATCAATTGGAGGATATATCAGAGACTACAACTGCCAGACTTAGAATGTTACGTATTGAGAATCTACAAAGGAGAATGCATTCAGTGGAGGTTGCTAAAGAGATCATGAAGAATGATAAAGCCAGAGGCGATGAGAAGATTCGTTGGTACATTGTTTCAGAAGAGAAATGAAGATGTAGAAACTTGTTTTCCAAGTTTTTATCCACCTCAATTCTAGTTAGAGAGTTCAAACGCCGAGCTTAAGACTATAGCCAAGCACTGAGTGGGAGACAACCCAATGTTTAGTAAGTTTTTATTTAATTTTTACTTATACTACTATTTATTTTGCATTTTACTTTGTTTTTACAGACTGTTTAAGTTCACAATCGATCGACACCATAGAGGGACCATAATTCGACAATGGATCGCGACCATCGACCACACCTACCTACCATCAATCGATGCCCTCTTACAGAGGGAGGTATCGAGTTTTACACTTACATAATTACTTATGATTTGAATTTTCCTAACCAATCCGGGACGGATTACACTGGGGACAGTGTAATTTAAGTCCTGGGGAGATTCACTAATGTTATTTATTTGTTTTTGAGTTTTATTTTTATGACTATATAAGTATTTCAAAAAATGTTTTATTGAGTCAAGAAGCGGACTTTGATCAAGATTTATTATTGACTAACTACACTTTAGCATCATTCTTAGAAAGTTATTTGCAGAGATTACTAGAGATACCAAAGTGGATCATCCTACCGCTATATCACACTTGCTTACAAAAGTTTGAAGGAATCGAAAATGATTTCTAATACTAATCCTGACATTATTTATTTGCTTTGGGGCTTGGTATACACTAGATCGGATTCCTTCTGCAAGTCTGGAAGGCAAAAGTTTGTGTGCTTCTGATTCTGCTCTCTCTCCCGTTCTAGATTAAAAAAAAGAGTCGAACAAAATTTGGTGGCTATAACAATTAAAGCTTGATTCATATGATTCTAGAAAGAGATAAAGGTCAAAAAGAAGTGAACATGATTTGGTGGCAAAAACCATTGGGCTTGATTCATGGATACATGTCAAAATATCTCAGTCAATTAAAAAAAAATGATACCCTCAAAAGAAGGGAGACATTGACTGAGAGAAGTGAGAAGAGAGAGAGGAAATAGATCAGAGAATACTACTAATGTGCTCAGATACTTACATGGGTAAGAGTCCATATTTCCTTTGATCGATACTCCCACTGTAAATCCTGCACTTTTATTTTATACAAATAAATGAAATCAGTAGAGGGGCGACTCAGACTAGTATTTGCTTGTTGTTGGTAGAATGAGATTTGGTTGCTATACTATGATAAGATATATAAAGTTTCTCTCTGATTGAGTCAATAAGATGTGGTTGCAACAAAGTAGGGTGACAATTATACTTAGACATTATGTGAGTCTTAGCTTTTAAAACCTCTTTCACATACTTGCTTGCTTAAGGACAAGCAAAAAGTTAAGTCTGGGGGAGTTGATATAGCTTATTTATTACCATTTTTAGGCCATGTTATAGGCTCTATTTAGGGTTTATTATATGTGTTTAGGCTATGTTTTAAGGTCTTTACAGGTCAAGGTACGTTTTGGAGATATATGGATATACTTGGAGCTTTTGGAACATTTAGAAGAGAAAAATCCGTAGCTGATCATTGAGAGAGTCGAAGTACAAGATAGTCATCGATCGACGACACAACCTTGTCATCGACGGATGGTAAAAGACCAATATCGATCGATGTTGCACACTTGCCATCGATCGATAACCAATTCACAGAGAGTCGATCTCAAGCTTAAGTTAGAGACAAATAACGAAGATACCCTTGACGAGTTTTGACCTAGATTTTAGAGTTTTATTTTATGCTTTATGTATTACACACAAGAGAGTGTGGAGAGATGGAGACAGATGAGAGAAGAGAGTTTTATTTTCTATTATAGTTTTAAGGTTTCTAGGGAAGAAGATTCATAACTCCTTGGGGAGATTTGATTGGAATCTTGATATTTTATCTATGAATTATATTCATACTATTGTTCTTACATTAATTATGTCTTAGTAGTTATCAACTAGATTTAGGGTTGAATGATGGCAATCATGGATTAGCCCAAAAGTAGGATTTCTAGGTTAAGTTAAAATTCATCAATTGAGTTGTGCTTAATGCTTGCATTCTAGAGTAGCTAACTAGGATCTCGAAAGTAGGACATGGATGACTATGAGAGTAGGTTATGTGCCATAATAGACTTAATTGAACTAGGTTGTTAGGCGCATGCGAGATATGATCTAATTAGCTTGGTAAACATATTAAATCTCGTTCACACTTCCTTTTGATTTCACCATCGATCGACATCAGGCCTTAGTCGTCGATCGATGGTCTTCCCTTTTGCTTGCATACAGGAGTTGGAGTCAAAAGGGTCATAATAGTTAATATTTGAGTTCTATAATATTTATATTTCTGTGATTCCTATTCCCTATAATCTATTGAGCCTGAAACCATAGGTCTAGCATATTTACATTTGTGTTTAATTAGTTTAATATTATATTTCTATATTTGCATTATTATCATACTTCCATATTTCATTTATACTTCCTGATAAGGAATATTTCCTTGAATTGATTAATTGCTACTAATATATATATCTACCTAGCTTAGTCTTTAGAAATAAGAAATCTATGGTGTGCCATTGCTCTATGTGGATTCGATCCATAAGTACTATACCTAATAGAACAATAAACACACCATGTAAGCAAGCATTAATGTCCTAATTGATATGTTTCCTAGGTTCACTAGACCAGCCGTTTCATGTATCTAACAACCTAGCTCAATAGAATTAATTCAGGTAATGAACCTACTGTTGTAGTTATCAGTATGCTATGTTCAGGGTTCTAGTTAGCTACTCTAAAACACAAGCAATAAGCAAAATTCTGATGAAGGATCCTAAAGATCACCCAAGAAACTCTATGTCTTAGCAACTCATAGAAACCCTAATAAAATCCTAAATCTAACAAGAGAAATTACTCATACATAATTAAGCAAAGTATAACAAATATCTTAATAGAATGCATAAATAAATAGAGTGAGTTCCAATACAAATCACATAAGGAGTCTTGATCTTCTCTCCAAAACGAATTAACTAATGCTTCTAAACTTTCTAGGTTGTGTCTTTGGTGGCCTTTTGCCCAAACAATGACAAAACATACAAATTCTAGGTATAAAGTCGGTAGTTTTGTAACTATGTGGACCTTCTGGGCTGAGTCGGTCTTGATTTCAAGTCATCCTATCTACTCGAGGGGGTGTCGATTGATACCAAAAAGCAGTGTCGATCGACACTTTTCTTGGATCTCGACTCTGGCTTTTGATTCCTTCAACAACTATAAGTTTCCTCATCATAATGCTCCATAATCTCCATATTGCTCCAAAACATACCCTGAACTGAAAACACTCTAAAATAGAATCCAAACACATATAATAGTATCTAAAAATCACATATACTATGGTTAAAAACTGGTAAAATTCGTAGAATATAAGTTCTGCTGATTGGTTCATTATTGGTATTCATTCTCGTTATGTCCAGTTCTCTTGTTTAAGCAAACAAAATTTTTATCCCTTTTTTGTAATCATGTTAAATTTCATACCTTTTGTTAAAATTTTTACAATGTTGTCTAAGAAAAATTATTGAGCATAAAACAAACATACAACCCAATAAAGAAAACAAAAGACCAAAACATAGATTAAGGAGGCCGAAAGTAGATGAAGTAGAACTGCAGTAGAGATTGTTGGCGGTGAGATGCAGCAGGGAACGATAAAAGTTTGTAACAAGGTTTGTTGGTTATCTACTCCTCAAGTTCATGCACCTGTAAGTCAAAGAGAAATGAAGAAAGAGAATCAGTAAACAAATTAAAGAAAATAAGACTTAGTCTCAAGCAATGACTAAATCCCACTGTCAAAATCAAACTTAGAACTGGCAACAGCGCCAAATTTGATAAATGATTTTTGCTAAATCCTAAGATCAAAGTAGTATAGATGAGTGTCAATCCAATCCTAAGTGATCATGATGTAATGAGAAAACAAATTTGTTCTTAATCTAAGTGCAATCAGTTTTGTTGATGTGAATAGAAGTAACAAGAACAAGCAAGGACAATAACTAAAGCTTACAATCAATTGAGAATTGGAACTCATAGGTATAGGCATTTGACTTTAAGTGATTATGTTCCAATCTAAGGTGGCAAGTTATCAATCAATAGGTTCCCTTAAGTCTAGATCACAACATTAGATAAGTTCTTTGTCAAGATACAAGTCTCTATGTCATTATGCATTAAACATCAAATGTCTTTGGCTTAAATAAACTTAAACATGCATTTAAATCAAGCCTAGTTACTATCTAGCAATCCTAACATCAAATGTCTTTGGTTATTCAAGCTAGAGCAAAGTTGAGTTGGATCAGACATTTCATTAAACACCTTCCGAGCATGTAACGTCTAGACATCAAGATTAGAGAGATCAAGACTAGTCTACCATTGAACACACTCAATAAGCAAAGAAACATATAAACCTACCATTAAACACCCTAGATATTCAGTTAATCACTCTAATCACCCTGACCCATCATCCAAAAAAGAGTTTACTCACTAATCTTCATAATTAAACTTCAACCCATATACATTCAAGACAAATCATGTTAAGATTGTTAAATAAACTCAAACAACTCAAGAAAGAAAGATTAAAATACTAAAGATTCAAGCTTTCTTCCAAAATATCAATGTGTTTAGAGAGAAAACAAGATAATCCTTTTAAGATTAGGTCTAAAGAGTATTTATATGACTCCTAAAAATCTAGTGGGCCCAGTCAACAAGCCTGAAAGGGTCCAACAAATCATAAAATTCGACCAAGTGTAAAAAAGGGAGAGGGTGCTCAAGGTCACTCCAAGAGGTTTCTCTGCATCACAGCAGATTCTCTTCCTCGCTCTGGATGCCCACTCCATCTAACAGCGGGTACGCCTCCCCGCTATTGATGCCCGCTCCAACTCAAAGCAGGTACCACACCTTGGTCCAGCTCACAGTGGGTACCACACCTCGCTCCAGCAGCTTGTTCCCGCTCACAAAGGGTAACACACCTTGCTCCAGAAATTATGTCTCTTATTTTTAACTAAGTTCGTCCAAAAGCTCCATTTTCAATTCTTTTGATCCAAAATGGCTCTAAACTCTTCCAAAATTCTTTAAGGATACTCCAAACACCTAATAAAGACATATGAAATGAAAATGCAACCTAATAATGCCTAAATGCTAATCAAAGTAATTATTATGTACATTAAATGGATAATAAAATCAATGAAAAACACAAAATATCAATGAGCCTGTCGATGGAGAAGAGGATTACTTGGACTGTGGTTGCAGTGGATGTGAAGATCCTTGCATTCCTTTATTTCCAAAGAAAATACATCGATGCCCAAAATAGAAGCTTTAGCAAACAAACTGCTTGAGAGGAAACATATTGCTAAACGTGAGAGATCCATTCTACTACTGAGGGAACATCGGCTGGTGGATCACTTTTCCGTCCAGCAAAGACTAAACAGCAGAGGAGAAATCACATTCAAAGAACAGGTTATGGTGAGTTTCATCATAAAAGGAACAAAGCACAAATACGGAGGGGAGAGATAATCCCCATCACCTCAACCAATCTATCATTGGCAATCGTCTAAGTAGAGCCAGACATGAGGTAAAAGAGAACCGAGGAATATGTTCTCTAAACCAGAAAACCTTGTGTCAGGGCACTAAAGGAGAGTGAGCTCGGAGGTGTTCCCAAGTACCTTGGAGGAGAATGTTTTTCCATAGTTTCCATTTCCTTGAATCCAAAGATATTCATCATCACATAGCATAGGATCAGGAGGTGCCAGTGGAGTTAAGTGACACCCAAGAGACTCTATCTGAGGAGATCTAGCAGTAGGTAATCTCCAAAACTCATTACTCATTGCCTCAATTACTCGAGCATCCTGTCTCAACCGAAAGAAGAGAGGAGCTCAGTCCCTTGTGTAGGTCATGAGAGGGCCACCGATTTCTAGAAATCAAACCAAAAAGATGCTATCTTTCCATTTCTTAACTCGCATCTCATAAGGTCCGTGAGAAGAGGTTTTTCCTGAATCATACTCCTAACAGAGCGAGATAAACGAGGTGAGTCTTCCATTAACCAATAACTTTTCCTCTGAAAAAATACATGAAGTCTCAGCCAAGCTACCCATAAGGATTCAGAATTGGTAATGAGATTCCACACCTGTTTCAGGCGAAAAACCACCTCGAATTCTTCTAACAATCGAATGCCCAATCCACCTTCAGCCTTTGGTTTGAACACATCTTTCCATGCAACCCCAGCACCTCTTGTAGAAGATGTTTTTTTTGTTCCATAGAAAGGCTGAGCATAGAGAATCAACCTTTGCATAGAAACTCTTTGGAAGATTAAATACAAAACTACAAAAATTAACCATACCACAAAACACAGATGTGAAAAGACTGACCCTTCCTGCAAAAGAAAGGAACTTCAAAGTCCAAGAATGCAGCTTTGATGTTATCTTTTCGGGAAAAGGTTGCAGGGTGGCCATAGTGATTCACGAAGGGTTTAATGCAGCCCTAAATATCTTTTTGGGAAGGTTCCCAACTTAATTCCAGCTAAATCACTTAAAACCGAGGCCTTTATCTCTGAATAACTGCCAAAAATAGCTTTGAATTTTCAGCATTCATATCAAGTCCACAATACTCTTTGAACTTGGCCATAACTGAAGCTATACCTGATAGAGAATGCCGAGACCCATCTGAGAATACTAGTAGATCGTCAGCAAATAGGAGATGCGTAACACTTGGATCCTCACACTTTGGATTAAGTCTGAGATTTCTTTCAGCAACTGAGACATCAATGTTATTAGATAGAGCCTCCATAACCATTATAAACAGATATGGAGAAATATAATATCCTTGTCTTATCCCCTTTTCACCAGCAAAGAATCCTGCCAAATCACCATTTAAAGCCACAAAATATCTAGGGGAGGAGATGCATTCTTGAACCCAAGTTCTGAAAATGGGAGGAAAATTTTGTGCTTCCAAAAGTTTGAGTATGAAATCCCAACATGTAGTGTCAAAAGCTTTATGTATATCGACCTTCAGCATTGAAATTTTAGGACAATTTGACTTTGAGGAATTCCGAATAAGTTCTGGAGCCAATAAGACATTCTCGCCAAGTGCCCTACCTTTAAGAAAAGCCGCTTGATTGTGACTGATACACTCTTTCAAGATAGGCTTCAGCCGGTTTGCTATGATCTTCGATATGATTTTGTAAACAATGTTACAATAGCTAATGAGACAATAATCTCCAAGAATAAACGCATCAGTGGTCTTAGGAATGAGCGAAATGGCAGTAGTGTTTAGGTCTTTCAGTAAGGGGTTGTTATTCAATAAATGATTTAAAATCAATTAATAATGTTTTATAATCTATCAAATTTTAAAATTTTAATATAGTTTAATTTGATGGATTCTAAAATCTCTGTAGTATACATTGTATTTTGAATTCAGTTATTTATTCATGGGACTCCATAAGAAATGATTTGAAATCAATCCAAAATACAAAGAATTTTAAAATCCTTAAAAATTGAATATCACTGAATTTTAAAAACACAATTTAAATCATTCATTGAATAACACTAGATTATAAAATATAATTTATAATCATCGTTTGAATAACAATGGATTGTGTTTGGATTTGAACTCTATTAAAATACATCTTTGAATAACACCACCTAATATGCCATTGCGAAAAAAAATTGACTGCAGCCATTACATCTGTTCCCATAACACTCCATGATGACCGCATAAACTCTGCTGTATATCCATCCGGTCCCGAGCTTTTGGTTGATTCTTATAATACTACTGCATTCTAAGCGATTGTTCAGCAATTTTTGGTTGATTCTTATAATACATAGAGTCTAACAAGCTTTGCTATCTAAGGCTGAACCAAAATAGCCATCAGATAGCTATGACTCTATACAACAGTCTAGAAACGCAGGAAACGAAGATATGCATGACCAAGGAATTCAATTTTTACTACCAGCCTCATTCATGGGAGGACCAAGATACTTGAAGAACAATTATCTTGATGCAATGGCTAAATGAAGACATTTTTGGTTCCATGATCTGATTACAACATTCACCTGCAATCCTAAATGCCTAAAATCACCAGGTAACTACAACAATGCAACCTTATTGCTAATGATAGATCTGATATTATTGGAAGGCTTTACAAAATCAAACTTGATTCTCTCATGCTTGATTTAATGGATAAAGAGCTACTGGGGAAGACAATCTCTTGTGAGTTATTATGTGTTTTGCTTTTTTTTTTAATTTATCTTTGCACGTGTTTTTAAACTTTAACTAACTGATTTTTTCCATATCTCAATTTCAGCAATGTGTACTTTCTAGTGGTAGAAACGTGGTCTACCACATGCACATATATTGTTATTCATGCATCCTAATTCTAAATTTCATACTATTGATGGCATTGACAAGGTTATCTCTGCCGAAATTCCAGATAACGACAAAGAGCTAGAGCTTTATGATATTTTTAAAAACATGATGATTCATGGTCCTTGTGGAGTAGTTAACATGAACTCACCATACATGGAAAATGGTTTATGTTTAAAGTTGTATCCTAAGGCTTATGTTGATGTAACTACTGTCAACAAAGAAGGGTTTCATGTTTAGAAGACGAGAACAAACAAACATATTTGTTGAGAAAAATGCAGTGTGACAACAAATATGTGATACCATACAACAAGAAATTGTCTCTTCGTTTTCGAGCCCATATTAATGTGGAATGGTGCAATCAATCACCTTCTAGAAAATACTTATTAGAATATGTTAACAAAGGGTAGGATCGTGTCACTATTGATGTTGAACCCCCAGATAAAGGAGAACCAAACCAGAACATTTCAACAAATGGAGATTTTAATGAAAAGAAAAAAAAACAAGGACTTCTTCAACTGCAGGTGTTGTATTTTACTACATGTATAAATATCTATTATCGATTTTTCAAATTCATGTGTCGTTTCCTTTATTTGATCATGATCGTGTTGCTATTATCAATTTTTCATATATGTCTCAGCGTCTGAAGGTGGTTTGGAGGATTTTCATGTTTCATATTCACTATAGATCAATACCAGTTGAGAGATAACAATTTCATCTACCCGGAAAACAAATCAATATTTTTCAAAGATGATGACACATATGAAGAAGTAACCAGCCGGAAGCTTACTGAAAATACTATGTTTTTCGGTTGGTTTGAATTGAACAAGGTTAGTTCAATTGCTCAGATACTCACTTTGTCTGAAATTCCAACAAGGTTTACTTGGAATAAAAAAGACAAAAAATTTCAGGATAGGAAGAAAGGATTCAGTATTGGGAGAATCAATTATGCCCCACGTGACATTGAAGAAGCGTTCTATTTGTTGTGTTGCTTAACATTGTGAGAGGTCCAACATCATTTAATGACATTAAAATGTTTCACAGGGTTCTTTATCCTTCATACAAGGAGACATGTTTTACGATGGGACTGTTAAAATATGATCATGGATATATAGACGACCTCGTGAGAGCAAATTTTACTGGTTCTGCATGTTATATGCATCAAGCTTTTGTTATAATGTTCATGTCTAGTACTTTATAAATCCAGAATTCGTTTGGGACATACTGGGAGTTTCTTTCTGAAGACATTGAGCATGAAAAAAGAAACATATTACATAGAGTAGGTACAATAATTTGAATAGAGTTTGTTTTAAATTTAAGCTTTGACTCTCAAGATATGTCACCAATATTGTATGATTTGTTAGTAATTATTTTTTTATTTATGAAGATCTTTGTTTGAGTGTTGCGGAAAAAAATATGCGCTTATAGAAATTGAGAAGCTTCTAAAGAGTAATAATGGAACATTTTTAGAGAAGTGGAAATCTATGCATAAACCAATATCGGACATTGTTAATTACAATGTTTTGATTATGGACGAGCTCAGTTACGACTGGTAGGAGTTAGAATCTGATCTTTCCTATGACATTCCAAAACTAAAAGATGAGCAAAAGAAGTTTTACGATGAGATTATTGATGTTGTTTTCACTACAAAGGAGGTGTGTTTTTGTGTATGGATTTGGTGGTACATGCAAAACTTTCTTGTGGAGACTGCTTTATGCTGCAGTACGTTTCAGGTGCGAAATATGTCTTAATGTTGCCTCGTGAGATAGCTTGTCTATTGCTACAGGGAGGAAGGACTGCACATTCTCGATTTGGAATTACTACAAATCCAAATGAATTTTCCACTTGCACACTTACACCTGGAACTGATAAAGCGGATCTCGTGAAAGCAGCCTCCCTTATAATTTGGGATGAAGCTCCAATGATGAGCAAGTATTGTTTTGAATCATTGGATAGTATTATGTTGGACATAAGGATAAAAGACCTTTTGGTGGAAAAGTCTTCGTTTTTTTGAGATTTTATACAAGTATTGCATGCTATTCATGGAGCTGGAAGGGAAGAGATTTGTATGGCTTCTCTTAATTCAACTTATCTATGGAAACATGTAAAAGTTTTGCAGTTAACCAAGAATAAGTGGCTGCTGTCAAACAATTTGTCGGTTGAAGAGGCAAAAGATTTACAGGAGTTTTCACAATGGATATTAGATATTGGAGATGTAAAGATTGTTGATGGAAATTATGGGGAAGCTCTTATCGACATCCTAAAGGAGTTTCTAATTCTTGATGTTGAAGATCCAATAGAAGCTATAAGTTCAACAGTGTATGGAGATGCTACTTCTTTACACCACAACAAGGAGCCAAAGTTTTTTCAGGAGAGAGCTATACAATGTCCTACTAACAAGGATGTCGAAACATGATTAATCAACACATGCTAGATAAGCTCGATGGTTAGTTACAATTGTCTAAATTTTTACATGTAATATCTTCTTCAATGGTTTTTTTGGTTAACATTTAAGTACTTTCATGCAGGAGAGGAAAAATATACTTAAGCTCTGATTCTATCGATGCTTCAGATAGGTTTTCTGTTAATGACCAAGCTCTCACTCCATAATTTTTTAAACATAATCAAATCATCAGGATTGCCAAATCATAGTGTGTGATTGAAAGTGGGTTGTCCAGTGATGTTGGTAAGAAACATAGATCATGTTAGGAGATTGATGAATGGAACTAGGCTCTAGATTACAAAAATGTATGACTTCATGATAAAGGCGAAGGTTATTAAAGGGGAAAAGGGAAAGGTTGGTCGAACTATGCTAATTCCTAGACTTTCAATAACTCCTTAAAATAGAAAATTGTCATTTAAAGTGAGGAGGAGACAACCGCCTATTGGTGTGGCATTCGCCAATACTATCAACAAAAGCCAAAGTCAAACATTGTCTAAAGTTGGTATTTTTATGCCAAAACCGTTTTTTTCTCACGGACAACTATATGTCGTTGTTTCCAGAGTAACTTCTAAAAAAGGCTTGAAGATATTAATTGTTGATAGTGAAGGCAAACCTCAACGTCAAACGAAAATTGTGGTCTTTAGAGAGATTTTTGATAATTTATTATTTTCGTTGTTTTAAAATATGTTTTATGATTTATGTTGACACTTATTTATTTCCAGACTTTGGTTCTATGCTTAGTTACGTTTGATATTAATAAATTCCTCTTTTAGTATTATTGAAACTTTTGGAAAAGTTCGATACGTAGAAAAAATATAATATTTGCTTAATGATGAGGAAAGCATATTCATGATAAGGCTCGAGAGCCTCAGTACTAAACAACAACTTTTTCTAACAAGCATATTAAAACTTTTGCAAAAGTTCTATAATAAAGTAATTGATATATTTCACATATTTCAAAATATAACATCAAATCAATGAAACCACGGTTTCAATACTAAGTACTGATAATCACTTCAATTCTTACTTTCTAAAATCTGAAAGTGGTTAATTGTACCTTAATGATTAAATTATTGCAAAATGTTTGGAAAAATGACATCATTTTGATTCTTTATTCCTATTTGGGTGATTCATGGTCCTATAAAACCAACATAGTATATAATATATATCAGATTAAAGTCAAACAACTATATATTAAATTTGTAAGTTGTTTAAAAATTGTATAAAAGGAACTTATCTTTTACGGTTGAAGTATTGTTTCACCTAACTGTTTTTAGACAATTCCCATCTTATACAAAGTCTACCTGCATGAGTAAGCACGTTAAATATTGTTTTTAATAGTATATATGAAATATATTTTTATTTACTGACGAGGGAAGGACTGCATAACAGAGATACTCTTGATGTTCCACTTTATGATCTTGATGAAACATTGTCAGCATCAGTTCAAGCATTCATCGTTTGTAAATCCTCCTCACCTGACATTAACAGAGAAGTCAAATGCCAGCTTCATCTCTAATCAATTTTTTCATACACTAATTTGGGTCTCTAAAATAGAAAAGAAGTTTACTGATCTTTGTAATATTTTTTGATAATTTTAAAATCCATATTTGTTGAGATGAAGCAGTAATAAGGTTGAGATGAAGTAATAAGAAGCAAGAGGCATTTGAATTCAAGTTAGCAGTAATAAGGTTGAGATGAAGTAATAAGAAGCAATAGGCATTTGAATTCAAGTTAGCTTAGGAGGCAAGTTTGTCCGTACAACTTAACCTAAGAGTGGCGTGGAAGGCAAGTTAGGGTGTAGGATGGATTTAAATATTTTCTTCTGGTCTCCTTAGGCTCTGAATAAGTTAAATAAGTGAAGACAAGTTGCTGGAGCCATTGGAGTGTGGTGACAAACAAAAGTCTCATGTCTGGCCAAGGAAGAAAGAGAGAAGGGAGCTGTCCCTTTCTGTCTAGCTGAGCGTGCCCTAACCCGGATCACAGACCATCCAAAGATCATATGTTTATTCATTCTTATTGTCGACTCTTGTGCCTATTTTATGTAACTCTTGGACAAACTAAATCAAGGAAGGAAACGTATTCCTCACTTTTCTCGTCTCTCTCTCTCTCTCTCTCAAAACTGAGTCTCTCTCTCTTGTTCTTCATCATGTTCTTCAAGTTCTTCAACTAATCTCCCTCTGAATCTCTAAACTCACATGGTATCAGATCAATAAAGCTATTGAGACCTTATTCTCACCATTTTCTTTCAATATTTCCGCAAATCTACTTTGTTTCTCAACTTTCTTTTAGTTCCATCTCTGGTTATTTCAAAAACCATCTCTGTCTCTCCAGTTTCTTTCAACTTCCTTCTTGTTTCTTTTGTTTTATCTTCAGTATTTCTTATTATCTACTCAGTTTCATTTCGAAATTCTTGATTTTTCTTTCTGGAAACTCATGTTTCATTTCGAAAAATTGTGATTCATCCTTTTATCCACTGGAAAAAAAAGATCTTCAAGATGGGGAATGCTAAAGTAATGGCTATACAAGTGACCCTAACTAGGGTAAACTATCTTCTGTGGTCAATATTGGCCAAGACAGCTCTTGGAGGAAGGAGTTTATGGGAACATGTTTCCAGTGGAGAAGCTCCAACTAAAGTCATCCAAGATAAAGATGGTAGGGAGATGGTGGTGGCTTTCTATGGTAAATGGGGTCAGGAGGACCTCATTGTACTGTCTACATTCAAAACAGCTTGGAACCATCTATCATGGAAGCTTACTCATACTGCGAGAGCTCCAAGGAGTTGTGGGATACACTACAAAAGGTGTATGGCAACATATCAAACTTAAGTCGAGTCTTTGAAGTCAAGAAAGCTATCAACTCTCTTCACCAGGAAAGCATAGACTTCAATCAACACTTTGGCAAGTTTAGAGCATTGTGGGCTTATTTGGAGATGTTGAGACCAGCTACTGTGTATCCTACTGTCCTGAATGATTGGAGAGAACAAGACAAGGTCTTTGCCTTGTTGCTTACCCTAAATCCAGGATATAATGATATAATCAAACACATGTTAAGGGAAGAGAAGCTTTATTCTTTGGAAGAGGTTTACTTCTTTGGAAGGAGCAAGGCTCAGTGGGACTCTTTGGAGGTAAAAGGGAACTTGTATTAGCAAAGCAAGCTGAAACTGTTGCAAACAAAGGTACCTACAAGCATGAAGACAAGAATATATGGGTATGTGACCATTGCAAGAAGAAGGGCCATGGAAAGTACAAGTGTTGAATCCTATACCCTCACCTTAAGCCACAAAAGTTCAGGACTCCTTACAATGATGCAAGAGCTCATTTCTCTGGTTATATTGGTGAGCCATCTACTCCAGGGACTTTGCACTCCTCCATGAACTCAAATTCTACTGTTGAAGGGAGAGCCTTGGCAACCAGCACCAGCTCAACCTTGAGGACTACTCAGGATGACACATTTAGGAGGTCTGATCTTGATGCCATCATCAAAGCTCTCAAGGAGAACTCTAGTAACATATTTGGTACCTCTTTACATTCCTCAGCTGGTGGTATATCTCTTAGTGCTACAACTGGTTTAAAATTAACAAAACCCCTAGTAATAGACTCTGGAGCTAGCCATCATATGATTAGTGATCTGAACTTGATTAGTTAACATTAGCCCTGCCTTAGGAAATGTGATGATTGATAATGGTGAAAGAGTTTCAATTAAAGGAGTAGGTGATCTTAGATTATTTGATAAAGAATCCAAAGCCTTTTACATGCCTAGTTTCACATCCAACTTGCTATCGGTTAAAAGGGTAACAATTGATTTGCATTTCAATGTTACCTTCACTCCTATTTTTGTCTAATTTCAGGATATTGAAACTAGTAGGTTGCTGGGCAAAGGTGTAACCAAGGGAGACTTGTACTTACTTGAAGACACTAAGCTTGCATCCGATTTATCTTATGCTTTAAACTCTACCTCTAATTTTCCTTAAGATGTATTGTGGCATGCTAGATTAGGACACCCTTATTCTCTTGATTTCAAAGTGATTGTGAAGCTTGTATCTTAAGAAAGTATTGCAAGATTGTGTTTCCTAAATCGAGTACAGTCTATGAGAATTGCTTCGATTTAATTCACTCTAATGTGTGGAATGCTCCTTGTGTTTCTAGAGAACATCATAAATACTATGTGACATTTTTAGATGAAAAATTAAAGTACACTTGGATCACCTTGCTGCAATCAAAGGATAGGATGTTAGATGCATTCATAAACTTTCAAACCTATGTCTCTAACCATTTCAATGCCAAAATATTTTTTTTAGATCAGATAATAGAGGAGAGTTCACCAGAAACGCATTCAAACAACACTTAGCAAAGCATTGGTGATCCATCAAATAAAATGCCCCTACACACCACAACAAAATGGAGTGGCTGAGAGAAAGAACGGACATCTTATGGAGGTAGTCATGAGCATGATGTTCCAGATAAATGTCCCTAAGAAGTTTTGGGGAGATGCTGTGATGACAGCTTGTTATTTGATCAATAAGATCCCTACCAAGCTCCTACAAGACCAGTCTCCTCATGAGGTATTAAACAAAAATCGACCTTCTATAGATCACCTTCGAGTATTTGTTTTTTTGTGCTTTGTCTTGATCCCAGGAGAACAAAGGAAAAAACTCGCGCCAAAGAGTAATAGAGCCATGATCATTTGTTGCTCCCCTCACCAGAAGGGGTACAAGTTTTATTCACCAGAAAACAGGAGGGTTCTCATATTTAGAGATGTGAGGTTTATTGAGTCTAGAGACTACTATGATGAGAAGAGTTGGGATGATGTGAAGAATCTGTCTCAATGAGCCTCAGATAGAGCAGAAAACTTGAAAAGGGTTATGGAGAGTCTTGGCATCAGTATACCAGAAGAGAGGGTTGTACCTGAGCCAAAGATAAGACAAGAAGACCAAACACCACCAAATGGAGTGACTGAAGAATCTGACAATGAAGTTGTTGACATTCCTCAACTTGATCCTGAAGGGGAGGGGGGGGGGAGACAATCTAAGCAGCAACCAGGTCAACAAGGAAGCTTAGTGTCTCATAATCAAGATGAGCAACAAGAAGGATCAGTAGTAAGGGAAGGTCAGACTATGGATGATGAAGAAACACCCACTGAAGAAAATACTCAGCCTCAGCCATTCAGAAGGAGCACCAGGATCAGACACACAAGAGTCTACTTCAACTCTCAAGCAATAGCACATCCTGTAAGAGATGTATGTTCTCTAGCTCAGTATCCTCAGGAACATGTAGTGTTCATTGGAAAACTCGACCATGAGTACATCCTAAGGACTTATGAAGAGGTCATGGGACACAAAGAGTGGAGATATTCAATTGGAAATGAAACCAATTCCATGATTGTAAATGACACTTGGTATGAAGTGGAGCTTCCAAAAGTCAAGAAGGCAGTAACAAGCATGTGGACCTTCACCATCAAATACAATTCTGATGGTACTGTGGAGAGGTGCAAGAAAAGGCTCGGGGCAAGGGGGTTCACTCAGACTTATGGAGAAGACTACCTTGATACTTTTACACCAGTAGCTAAGCTTCACACCATAAGAATCATCCTATATTTGGCTGTCAACTTGGAATGGGATTTACGGCAGATGGATGTGAAGAATGTTTTCCTATAAAGAGAGCTTGAAGATGAAGTCTACATGAGACCACCTCCTGGCCTAGAGCATCTTGTCAAGCCTGGACATGTTCTTAGACTAAAAAAATCATCTATGGATTAAAGCAATCACCAAGGGCGTGGTATCACAAGCTCATAACCACTCTTAATGGAAGAGTATTTATGAAATCTGAAGCTGATCACACACTCTTCACTCTCACCAGTCCACAAGGGATTGTGGTGATCCTAGTGTATGTGGATGATATCATCATCACAGGATGAAAAGGAAGGTATCCTCCTAACTAAAGCTTTCCTTAAATCATCATTTGATATCAAAGACTTGGGTGAGTTAAAGTACTTCCTAGGGATTGAGATATGTCGATCTAAAGAGGGGTTATTCTTTTCCAAAATAAGTACACACTTGATTTGTTGAGTGAGGCAGGTGACCTAGGTGGAAGAGCAGCTAAGACTCCACTAGAAGATGAATACAAGGTCTTGCGTGAGGGTGAAATTGAAGATAAATCATATGAAGATGTCAAGAGATATAGAAGAATGGTTGGGAAGCTAATCTACCTTACAATCACCAGACCATATGTGTGTTTTGCAGTTAATCAAGTCAGTCAGCATATGCAAACACCCAAGATACATCATTGGAATAAGGTGGAAAGGATCTTGAGATACCTAAGAGAAGCACCAGGACAAGGAGTGTGGTTGAGGTGTAACAATAGCACAAAGATTTTTGGATATTGTGATGCAGATTGGGCTGGTGATAGAGTGGACAAGAAGTCTACAACAAGCTATTGCACCTTCATTGGAGGAAATCTAGTCACTTGGAAGAACAAGAAGCAGAAGATAGTGTCACGTTCAAGTGTTGAAGCAGAGTACAGAGCAATGAGGAAGCTTACTAGTGAGCTTATTTGGATCAGAAACCTGCTAAGGGACTTGGGTATAGAAACTACAAACCCCATCACCATGCACTGTGATAACCATACAACAATTCACATAACCTCCAACAATGTGTTCCATGAAAGGATTAAACACATTGAGGTTGATTGCCACAAAATCAGACAAGATTTGGAGCAGAATATTATCTTACCTTGCTACACTATAAGTGAAGATCAGTTGGCCGACATCTTCACCAAAGCAGCAAGCTCGAAGGTTTGTGAGTTCATCCATTAAAAACTTGGACTCATAGATCCCTCATCACACTGATCCTCTTAGCCATGAGGTGTTCTACTCTTTTCCCTTGGCTTAGTTTTCTCCCAAGTGGTTTTTCTAAGCTAAAGGTTTTAATGAGGGAATGCTTCATGGTTTCCAAGCCTGACGACCAGTCACATGGTCAAGCTTGAGGGAGAGTGTTGAGATGAAGCAGTATTAAGGTTGAGATGAAGTAATAAGAAGCAAGAGGCATTTTAATTCAAGTTAGAAGTAATAAGGTTGTGATGAAGTAATAAGAAGCAAGAAGCATTTGAATTTAAGTTAACTTAGGAGGCAAGTTTATCCGTACATCTTGACCTAAGAGTGGCGTGGAAGGCAAGTTAGGGTGTAGGATGAATTTAAATATCTTCTTTTGGTCTTCTTAGGCTCTGAATAAGTTAAATAAGTGAAGAAAAGTTGCTGGAGCGGTTGGAGTGTCGTGACAAACCAAAATCACATGTCTGGCCAAAGAAGAAAGAGAGAAGGGAGCTGTCCCTTTCTGTCCAGCTGAACGTGCCCTGATCCGGACCAGAGACCATCCAGAGATCATTTGTTTATTCATTCTTATTGTCTACTCTTGTGTCTATTTATGTAACTCTTTGACAAACTAAATCAAGTAAGGAAACTTATTCCTCACTTTTATCGTTTGTCTCTCTCTCTGTCTTGTTCTTCACCATGTTCTTCGACTAATCTTCTTTTGGATCTCTAAAACTCACAGTATTCACTTTCATGTGGTGTTGAAGTTCAAATCATTTGTATGTAAACAAATGAGTTACAGTGAATAAGATAATATCATATTCAATCAAACTGAAAGAACAAAAAGTTATCAAAACGGCGTGAGTTAGTTTTACCTCCATTAACCAAAGTAGAAGATGTTATTTTATTTGTTTTATGAGTGGTTTCGTAGAACCAATCCAACAAGGAGGTTTTGTAGTATTTGCAGGCAGTGAAGTTTCATTAAACCTAAAAACAGTGAAACTAACACTATGTAATTATCAGACCTAGCTCAAGGCTATATTGACATTGTGCAAAAATAATTTTTTATATAAGTAACATTAAAAGTTTGTAAAAAAACCCCTAATTTTTTTTCTTGAAAAGGCCTTTAAATCTCTAAATAAAAATTTTCAAAACAAATGGATTCAATACAATTATACCTTAGGTACATGCCAAGGGCTGGACCTGGTAACTATGTTAGCTATACATATTGGAAAAAAAAAACATCTCATTTAGTTAGGCATCCAGAAAACATTGGAGAGTCAATAAAAAAAGACCTTCCAATGATTGGTGAATTTCAACAGCAACAATTGATCAACTTCTTCAGTCCAAAGTGGATCATTTTGGTTTAGTGGATACTTGGTGTGCTAAATTGGCTTAAAGAAGAAAATTTATGTTAGGATTATAAACTTTTT
>CAJHQQ010005094.1:0-20540 GCA_905132885.1 Moricandia moricandioides | reverse complement strand
AGAATAAAGTAACCAGAGAGTATAAGTAACCATAGAATTAGAGAATAAGTAACAAGAGTATGAGAGAATAATGGAGAGTAAGAGTATGGAGGAGAATGAGAGTTTTGCGGAAACAGATTGCAGTCCATGGCCTTCAAGCTTCATGGCTGATCACAATGCTGGTGAGGCATGAACATCCCACCAGTTAACACATTTTTAAATCATTTTCTAAATCATATTACTCAAGAATCTGTTCACAAACATTTTCAGATTTTTAAATCCTTTCAAAGAGCTTTTCTTTAAATCTGAAATTCAAATGCTCTTACAAATCAATTTTATTCAAATCATCATCGATCTTTCTCCCTCCCTCAAGCATTGGTTTCATTAGACTTAAAGTCTTTTACCAAGTTTGAAAATATTAAGAGACAAAGGGTAGAAAAGGATGATAATGTTTGAGACAAAACCAGCAAAAACTTCATCTTTTAAAACTGTTTTTAAAGCATAAAACAAATGAAGTCTTTTGTTTCATTTCCCTCCCTTAGCCTTGGATTAGGATCCCAACTCAAGATCAGAACCACAGCTTACACATTGGAGAGAAGAAACCAAAACAGAACTCCATCTTGTCTTCATTAAAGAAATCATTAGACAAGATGAACACAAAATATTTTTGAAATCGATTTTTTTTTTCAAGAGTTCTTCAAGATACAAGTTTAATCTTTTCTCCCTCCCTCAAGCTGACATGAACAGATTTTTAATCTTTCATCCAAAGGCTTAAACAATGAGGAGATAAAGGGGAGAGTCATTGATTAAAAAAACTTTAAAGACTTGCATCTTAAAGAAACTCACAGATTTTGAATACATACTTCATCTACACTCTCTACTGTCCAGGTTTTGAATCCCAGCCACACAGCTCATCAAAAATGAATGTTAAAGGAGAAAGAGAGAGATATTCAGATGAAGAAATTGACAAAAGAAGTGAGTTCAGCCCAAGAAGAGCAACAAAGCTCTGATACCATGTTGGAAAAGCTATGAATAGCTAAGAACATGAACTCACTCTTTAAGAATTGAAGAGACAATCAACTTGTGATTGAATCCTCTCAGCAAAATAATCTACACAACCATCTGAATCTAGAGAGATTAAGTGGCTGTGAGATTAATACAATAATTAGAATTAAACTAAGAACAGATTAAATACTCTAGTTTGAATCTATTCCTTGAGAAGTGACACAACACTTTCAGTTTGTTCACTTAAGGAGAATAGGAAATAGAATTAGTAAGCTAGAGTTTAAGAGAAGATAAAGAAGAGTTTAAACTGATTTTAGAGTGGAATGGGCAAGCATGATCTGCCCTTAGGCAGACCTAAAACATGTATACCTTAACTCCCTACATTTTGACTAATTTAAAGAACACTTAGTAAAGAGATGATGTAACACTCGTCTCCTCCTCTCTTGAGAACGGCGTGCTACTACCGGTACAAAATCAAATTAAACTGATTTATAAAAATATCAAATAAAATATTAAAATAATTAATTAAAATATTAACAGATAAATCATTTCTTTTTTACAATTAATAACCAGAATAATTCATATCAAAAAGTTGTATCAAAACCGAATGAAAACCGATATAAATACGATGATCCCCAAGACACCAAACCGTCCAGATATCCGACTACTCGTCATGCTCACCTGAAAGGAGAAGAAAGAGGGGTGAGCAACAGGGGAGTCACTCAGTGAGGTATGGGATGCTAGACACCCAAACCACTGACTAAATAAATAGAACTCCCACTATGGAAGTTTAGCCCTAGCATGAACAAACACGACGCCTAAAGCATCACACAAAACAATCAATGCGCTGATAGTGCATAACTAGCTAATACACCCTGCATTCTCCTCATACGGATATAAAATATCATAATAAGCGTCGCTAGCCCAAACATCTCTGGACCCCCGCCCGTAACCAATAAGCGTCGAATGCAAACGTCTCTGCACCACGCCCCACAGAAATATGCGTCGATAGCCCAAACGTCTCTGAGCCCCCGCCCTCAATATGCGTTGATAGCCCGGATGTCTCCGAACCCCCGCCCTCATAAGCGTTGCTAATCCAGATCTCTCTGAACAGCCGCCCTCATAAGCGTTGCTAATTCAGATCTCTCTGAACAGCCGCCCTCCACACATAGTCCCTACTCATATCTAAGTATACGTATATATACATATAACATCATTTAACATCACTCAATCCATAACAAGTTGAATCCTGTAGACCTCTAATTCTGGTTTACATTGAATCCTAACTATCACACAAGACTCGTTCAATCAGACGGAACATGTTTCGAAACTAAACAACGATAGAAAGAATTCTACACTAGTAACGGGATTTACGAAATAGACCCTCACCTTAGCAATGATTAGAGATAACTCGGGAGCATATATAGCTCGACTAATAACACTCCAACAGATGTCTTCCTATTATTAATGGTGTTGAATGAACGTGTTCCAATAATATCTTCATTCGCCATAATTTTAAGTGATACACGAGCAACTCCAAACCAAGGTTGGCACAAGATTCAACTACACACATGCAAGGACACGTTAAAGGTTTATGATATATACGTTACTTGTGTCACAAGTAACAAAGGAGGCAACACTTATCTCAATAAGAGTGTGGTCACGGTTGATGATGGTGGTTGGTACGATCACTAGTGATCACGGCACGACTCTCCGGTGACATTCCTTGTGTCTCCAATGGCTCACAACCTATGGCCGTATAGATCGAAGCTGGTGGTGGTGAGACACGGTGGATGGTGGCTCCGTTTTGCTCCTCTCCACATCTCCACCTCTTGGGCCTACTTTGCAACTCCAATAGGAACATCACCGATGGCTTCCCATGAAACAGGCTCCTGCTCCGGTGACTGGTGACTCGCAACGATGGTGAATTGGAGACATAAGCCGCAACGCTCCTGCTCGTTCACTCCTCTTCTAAATTACCGGAGATCGCACAGAGAGAAAGAAAATAAGGAAGGAAGAATAAGAGAAGAAGAGGAGAGCACTAATGGTGATTAGATAGAAGAAAAGCTCGGGTGAGAAGATGATAAAAGCGGCTCCCCTCTACGACTAAAATAAATAATAGGGTTTGCTTACTTTTAAACACACGCAAGATAAGGCTGGTTTGATAAAATAATTATACCAAGTTTGGTTAAGAAAACCGGATACTTATATATATGACACGACAACAAAAACAAAAAAAAATATATATATAATATGATAGATAAAAAGTTGCAAAATACTTAGAAATTAACTTTAAGAAAATCGGGTCGTTACAGATGAGTTATACACGAAATTTATGAATGCTTGTCTCTTATTTCTTGTGTGTTCATTACAATGAGGATGCCTCTTTATTTATAGAGGAGAGCCTTAGGTTTTACAGCAGCAGCAACAAGACAAAAGAGAGATTAAACTAATACTATCCTAGGAAATGAATAAACAAAGCTATTTGGAAGCAGCCAAGGAGGAAGAGGACAAAAGAGTTTTCTGCAGCAAGAGAGTGAAAGGGACAGCTCCCAGAAGCCATATTCCTTAAGCTCACATGTGATCCTATTTGAATTCAAACCGAATTCCTTGGCGCCAACCAGCTTCTTCTTTCTTGGTCGACATAAAGCTCACCCGGACTATGGACATTGGTCTTGATTCTTTTGCACAAACTTTGCACCAAAGATTATCTTCAACCCTTGTTTTGCACATTGATCTTTGGGTGTTTTGAGGATGACCTGAACATTGCACATCATTATCTTTCTTGTTCTTCTCAGCTTGCTGGCTCCTTTATTTATTGTGCAAGTCTTGATTACTTGCAACACACTTCATGCCTCTACAGCCTCCTTCTCTTATTGCACACACACCTTGATCATCTTTTCATTGTCTTGGCTATGTGATCAGTATCTTGAGGCTGGAGATGCTTGGCGTTCACTTCCTTTTTTTGGCCTTCACACCTCCTTGTCTTGCTTCACTCTAATACTTACATTGTGATTCATTCTGGTTTTATTAGTATCAAGAAGAAATTTCCAAATCTCCAAACAGGATAAACTAGAATTACTTCAGTTAAAAGTGGAATAACATCTTCATCATAACTCCTATGATATTGATTCAACTTCAGGATGATTATCCACTGATTTATGAGTCCAAATAAAGCTTCTTACATCTTGATTCATTATGGTTTGTTTAGAATAAAGAAGAAATTGCCAAATCTCCAAACATGATAATCTAGAGTCACTTCGGTTAAAAGTGGGATAACTTCTTCATCATAACTCCTATGATCCTGATTCAAATTCAGGGTGATTCTAAACTGATTTATGAGTCCAAATCAAGATTCTTACATCTTGATTCATTCTGGTTTGATTATAATCAAGAAGAAATTACCAATCTCCAAACAGGATAAACTGGAATCACTTCGGTTAAAAGTGAGATAACTTCTTCATCATAAGTCCAATGATATTGATTCAACTTCAGGATGATTCTACACTAATTTATTAGTCCAAATCAAGATTCTTACATCTTGATTCATTCTGGTTTGATTAGAATAAAGAAGAAATTGCCAAATCTCCAAATAGGGTACACTGGAATCACTTTGGTTAAAAGTGGAATAACATCTTCATCATAACTCCAATGATATTGATTCAACTTCAGGATGATTATCCACTGATTTATGAGTCCAAATCAAGCTTCTTTCAACGTGATTCATTCTGGTTTTATTAGTATCAAGAAGAAATTGCCAACTCTCCAAACAGGGCAAACTGGAATCACTTCGGTTAAAAGTGGGATAACTTCTTCATCACAACTCCAATGATATTGATTCAAATTCAGGGTGATTATCCACTGATTTATGAGTCCAAATCAAGATTCTTACATCGTGTTTCATTCTGGTTTTATTAGTATCAAGAATAAATTGTCAAATCTCCAAAGATGGCAAAATGGAATCACTTTGGTTAAAAGTGGGATAACTTCTTCATCATAAGTCCAATGATATTGATTCAACTTCAGGATGACTCTACACTAATTTATGAGTCCAAATCAATATTCTTACATTCATTCTGGTTTGATTAGAATCAAGAATAAATTGCCAAATCTCCAAACAGGGTAAACTAGAATCACTTCGGTTAAAAGTGGAATAACATCTTCATCATAACTCCTATGATATTGATTCAACTTCAGGGTTATTATCCACTGATTTATGAGTCCAAATAAAGCTTATTACATCTTGATTCATTCTGCTTTGATTAGAATCAAGAAGAAATTGTCAAATCTCCAAACAGGGTAAACTGGAATCACTTCGGTTAAAAGTGGAATAACATCTTCATCATAACTCAAATGATATTGATTCAACTTCAGGGTGATTATCCACTGATTTATGAGTCCAAATCAAGCTTCTTTCATCGTGATTCATTCTGGTTTTATTAGTATCAAGAAGAAATTGCCAACTCTCCAAACAGGGCAAACTGGAATCACTTCGGTTAAAAGTGGGATAACTTCTTCATCACAACTCCAATGATATTGATTCAACTTCAGGGTGATTATCCACTGATTTATGAGTCCAAATCAAGATTCTTACATCGTGATTCATTTTGGTTTTATTAGTATCAAGAATAAATTGTCAAATCTCCGAAGATGGCAAAATGGAATCACTTCGGTTAAAAGTGGGATAACTTCTTCATCATAAGTTCAATGATATTGATTCAACTTCAGGATGATTCTACACTGATTTATGAGTCTAAATCGAAATTATCACATCTTGATTCATTCTGGTTTGATTAGAATCAAGAAGAAATTGTCAAATCTCCAAACAGGGTAAACTAGATTCACTTCGGTTAAAAGTGGAATAACATCTTCATCATAACTCTTATGATATTGATTTAACTTCAGGGTTATTATCCACTGATTTATGAGTCCAAATAAAGCTTATTACATCTTGATTCGTTCTGGTTTGATTAGAATCAAGAAGAAATTGCCAAATCTCCAAACATGGTAAACTGGAGTCACTTCGGTTAAAAGTGGGATAACTTCTTCACCATAACTCCTATGATCTTGATTCAACTTCAGGGTGATTATACACTGATTAATGAGTCCAAATAAAGCTTCTTTCATCGTGATTCATTCTGGTTTTATTAGTTTCAAGAAGAAATTGCCAACTCTCCAAACAGGGCAAACTGGAATCACTTCGGTTACAAGTGGGATAACTTCTTCATCACAACTCCAATGATATTGATTCAACTTCAGGGTGATTATCCACTGATTTATGAGTCCAAATCAAGATTCTTACATCGTGATTCACTATGGTTTTATTAGTACCATGAAGAAATTTCAAAATCTCCAAACAGGGTAAACTGGAATCACTTCGGTTAAAAGTGGAATAACATCTTCATCATAAGTCCAATGATATTGATTCAACTTCAGGATGACTCTACACTAATTTATGAGTCCAAATCAATATTCTTACATCTTGATTCATTCTGGTTTGATTAGAATCAAGAATAAATTGCCAAATCTCCAAACAGGGTAAACTAGAATCACTTCGGTTAAAAGTGGAATAACATCTTCATCATAACTCCTATGATATTGATTCAACTTCAGGGTTATTATCCACTGATTTATGAGTCCAAATAAAGCTTATTACATCTTGATTCATTCTGCTTTGATTAGAATCAAGAAGAAATTGTCAAATCTCCAAACAGGGTAAACTGGAATCACTTCGGTTAAAAGTGGAATAACATCTTCATCATAACTCAAATGATATTGATTCAACTTCAGGGTGATTATCCACTGATTTATGAGTCCAAATCAAGCTTCTTTCATCGTGATTCATTCTGGTTTTATTAGTATCAAGAAGAAATTGCCAACTCTCCAAACAGGGCAAACTGGAATCACTTCGGTTAAAAGTGGGATAACTTCTTCATCACAACTCCAATGATATTGATTCAACTTCAGGGTGATTATCCACTGATTTATGAGTCCAAATCAAGATTCTTACATCGTGATTCATTTTGGTTTTATTAGTATCAAGAATAAATTGTCAAATCTCCAAAGATGGCAAAATGGAATCACTTCGGTTAAAAGTGGGATAACTTCTTCATCATAAGTTCAATGATATTGATTCAACTTCAGGATGATTCTACACTGATTTATGAGTCTAAATCAAAATTATCACATCTTGATTCATTCTGGTTTGATTAGAATCAAGAAGAAATTGTCAAATCTCCAAACAGGGTAAACTAGATTCACTTCGGTTAAAAGTGGAATAACATCTTCATCATAACTCTTATGATATTGATTTAACTTCAGGGTTATTATCCACTGATTTATGAGTCCAAATAAAGCTTATTACATCTTGATTCGTTCTGGTTTGATTAGAATCAAGAAGAAATTGCCAAATCTCCAAACATGGTAAACTGGAGTCACTTCGGTTAAAAGTGGGATAACTTCTTCACCATAACTCCTATGATCTTGATTCAACTTCAGGGTGATTATACACTGATTAATGAGTCCAAATAAAGCTTCTTTCATCGTGATTCATTCTGGTTTTATTAGTTTCAAGAAGAAATTGTCAACTCTCCAAACAGGGCAAACTGGAATCACTTCGGTTACAAGTGGGATAACTTCTTCATCACAACTCCAATGATATTGATTCAACTTCAGGGTGATTATCCACTGATTTATGAGTCCAAATCAAGATTCTTACATCGTGATTCACTATGGTTTTATTAGTACCATGAAGAAATTTCAAAATCTCCAAACAGGGTAAACTGGAATCACTTCGGTTAAAAGTGGAATAACATCTTCATCATAACTCCTATGATATTGATTCAACTTCAGGATGATTATCCATTGATTTATGAGTCCAAATAAATATTCTTACATCTTGATTCATTCTGGTTTGTTTAGAATAAAGAAGAAATTGACAAATCTCCAAACAGGGTAATCTAGAGTCACTTCGGTTAAAAGTGGGATAACTTCTTCATCATAACTCCTATGATCTTGATTCAACTTCAGGGTGATTCTAAACTGATTTATGAGTCCAAATCAAGATTCTTACATCTTGATTCATTCTGGTTTGATTATAATCAAGAAAAAATTGTCAAATCTCCAAAGAGGGTAAACTAGAATTACTTTGGTTAAAAGTGGGATAACTTCTTCATCATAATTCCAATGATATTGATTCAACTTCAGGATGATTCTACACTAATTTATTAGTCCAAATCAAGATTCTTACATCTTGATTCATTCTGGTTTGATTATAATCAAGAAAAAATTGCCAAATCTCCAAACAGGGTAAACTGGAATTACTTCGGTTAAAACTGGGATAACTTCTTCATCATAAGTCCAATGATATTGATTCAACTTCAGGATGATTCTAAACTAATTTATTAGTCCAAATCAAGATTCTTACATCTTGATTCATTCTGGTTTGATTAGAATCAAGGAGAAATTGCCAAATCTCCAAACAATGTAAACTGGAATCACTTTGGTTAAAAGTGGAATAACATCTTCATCATAACTCCAATGATATTGATTCAACTTCAGGGTGATTATCCATTGATTTATGAGTCCAAATCAAGCTTCTTTCATCGTGATTCATTCTGGTTTTATTAGTATCAAGAAGAAATTGCCAACTCTCCAAACAGGGCAAACTGGAATCACTTCGATTAAAAGTGGGATAACTTCTTCATCACAACTCCAATGATATTGATTCAACTTCAGGGTGATTATCCACTGATTTATGAGTCCAAATCAAGATTCTTACATCGTGATTCATTCTGGTTTTATTAGTATCAAGAATAAATTGTCAAATCTCCAAAGATGGCAAAATGGAATCACTTCAGTTAAAAGTGGGATAACTTCTTCATCATAAGTCCAATGATATTGATTCAACTTCAGGATGATTCTACACTGATTTAGGATTCCAAATCAATATTCTAACATCTTGAATCATTCTGTTTTGATTAGAATCAAGAAGAAATTGTCAAATCTCCAAACAGGGTAAACTAGAATCACTTCGGTTAAAAGTGGAATAACATCTTCCTCATAACTCCTATGATATTGATTCAACTTCAGGGTTATTATCCACTGATTTATGAGTCCAAATAAAGCTTATTACATCTTGATTCATTTTGGTTTTATTAGAATCAAGAAGAAATTGCCAAATCTCCAAACATGGTAAATTGGAATCACTTCGGTTAAAAGTGGAATAACATCTTCATCATAACTCAAATGATATTGATTCAACTTCAGGGTGATTATCCACTGATTTATGAGTCCAAATCAAGCTTCTTTCATCGTGATTCATTCTGGTTTTATTAGTATCAAGAAGAAATTGCCAACTCTCCAAACAAGGTAAACTGGAATCACTTCGGTTAAAAGTGGGATAACTTCTTCATCACAACTCCAATGATATTGATTCAACTTCAGGGTGATTCTCGACTGATTTATGAGTCCAAATCAAGATTCTTACATCGTGATTCATTCTGGTTTTATTAGTATCAAGAATAAATTGTCAAATCTCCAAAGATGGCAAAATGGAATCACTTCGGTTAAAAGTGGGATAACTTCTTCATCATAAGTCCAATGATATTGATTCAACTTCAGGATGATTCTACACTGCTTTATGAGTCCAAATAAAGATTCTTACATCTTGATTCATTCTGGTTTGATTAGAATCAAGAAGAAATTGCCAAATCTCCAAACAGGGTAAACTAGAATCACTTCGGTTAAAAGTGGAATAACATCTTCATCATAACACCTATGATATTGATTCAACTTCAGGGTTATTATACACTGATTTATGAGTTCAAATAAAGCTTATTACATCTTGATTCATTCTGGTTTGATTAGAATCAAGAAGAAATTGTCAAATCTCCAAACATGGTAAACTGGAGTCACTTCGGTTAAAAGTGGGATAACTTCTTCACCATAACTCCTATGATCTTGATTCAACTTCAGGGTGATTATACACTGATTAATGAGTCCAAATAAAGCTTCTTTCATCGTCATTCATTCTGGTTTTATTAGTATCAAGAAGAAATTGCCAACTCTCCAAACAGGGCAAACTGGAATCACTTCGGTTAAAGTGGGATAACTTCTTCATCACAACTCCAATGATATTGATTCGACTTCAGGGTGATTATCCACTGATTTATGAGTCCAAATCAAGATTCTTACATCGTGATTCATTCTGGTTTTATTATTATCAAGAAGAAATTTCCAAACAGGATAAACTGGAATCACTTCGGTTAAAAGTGGAATAACATCTTCATCATAACTCCTATGATATTGATTCAACTTCAGGATGATTATCCACTGATTTATGAGTCCAAATAAATCTTCTTACATATTGATTCATTCTGGTTTGTTTAGAATAAAGAAGAAATTGCCAAATCTCCAAACAGGGTAATCTAGAGTCACTTCGGTTAAAAGTGGGATAACTTCTTCATTATAACTCCTATGATCTTGATTCAAATTCAGGGTGATTCTAAACTGATTTATGAGTCCAAATAAAGATTCTTACATCTTGATTCATTCTGGTTTGATTATAATCAAGAAGAAATTGCCAAATCTCCAAACAGGGTAAACTGGAATCACTTCGGTTAAAAGTGGGATAACTTCTTCATCATAAGTCCAATGATATTGATTCAACTTCAGGACGATTCTACACTAATTTATTAGTCCAAATCAAGAATTCTTACATCTTGATTCATTCTGGTTTGATTAGAATCAAGAATAAATTGCCAAATCTCCAAACAGGATAAACTAGAATCACTTCGGTTAAAAGTGGAATAACATCTTCATCATAACTCCAATGATATTGATTCAACTTCAGGGTGATTATCCACTGATTTATGAGTCCAAATCAAGCTTCTTTCATCGTGATTCATTCTGGTTTTATTAGTATCAAGAAGAAATTGCCAACTCTCCAAACAGGGCAAACTGGAATCACTTCGGTTAAAAGTGGGATAACTTCTTCATCACAACTCCAATGATATTGATTCAAATTCAGGGTGATTATCCACTGATTTATGAGTCCAAATCAAGATTCTTACATCGTGTTTCATTCTGGTTTTATTAGTATCAAGAATAAATTGTCAAATCTCCAAAGATGGCAAAATGGAATCACTTTGGTTAAAAGTGGGATAACTTCTTCATCATAAGTCCAATGATATTGATTAAACTTCAGGATGATTCTACACTGATTTATGAGTCCAAATCAATATTCTTACATCTTGATTCATTCTGGTTTGATTAGAATCAAGAAGAAATTGCCAAATCTCCAAACAGGGTAAACTAGAATCACTTCGGTTAAAAGTGGAATATCATCTTCATCATAACTCCTATGATATTGATTTATTATCCACTGATTTATGAGTCCAAATAAAGCTTATTACATCTTGATTCATTCTGGTTTGATTAGAATCAAGAAGAAATTGCCAAATCTCCAAACAGGGTAAACTGGAATCACTTCGGTTAAAAGTGGAATAACATCTTCATCATAACTCAAATGATATTGATTCAACTTCAGGGTGATTATCCACTGATTTATGAGTCCAAATCAAGCTTCTTTCATCGTGATATATTCTGGTTTTATTAGTATCAAGAAGAAATTGCCAACTCTCCAAACAAGGCAAACTGGAATCACTTCGGTTAAAAGTGGGATAACTTCTTCATCATAAGTCCAATGATATTGATTCAACTTCAGGATGATTCTACACTGATTTATGAGTCCAAATCAAGATTCTTACATCTTGATTCATTCTGGTTTGATTAGAATCAAGAAGAAATTGCCAAATCTCCAAACAGGGTAAACTAGAATCACTTCGGTTAAAAGTGGAATAACATCTTCATCATAACTCCTATGATATTGATTCAAATTCAGGGTTATTATCCACTGATTTATGAGTCCAAATAAAGCTTATTACTTCTTGATTCATTCTGGTTTGATTAGAATTAAGAAGAAATTGCCAAATCTCCAAACATGGTAAACTGGAGTCACTTCGGTTAAGAGTGAGATAACTTCTTCACCATAACTCCTATGATCTTGATTCAACTTCAAGGTGATTCTACACTGATTAATGATTCCAAATAAAGCTTTTTTCATCGTGTTTCATTCTGGTTTTATTAGTATCAAGAAGAAATTGCCAACTCTCCAAACAGGGCAAAATGGAATCACTTCGGTTAAAAGTGGGATAAGTTGTTCATCATAAATCCAATGATATTGATTCAACTTCAGGATGATTCTACACTGATTTATGAGTCCAAATCAAGATTCTTACATCTTGATTCATTCTGGTTTGATTAGAAGCAAGAAGAAACTGTCAAATCTCCAAACAGGGTAAACTAGAATCACTTCGGTTAAAAGTGCAATAACATCTTCATCATAACTCCTATGATATTGATTCAACTTCAGGGTTATTATCCACTGATTTATGTGTCCAAATAAATCTTATTATATCGTGATTCATTCTGGTTTGATTAGAATCAAGAAGAAATTGCCAAATCTCCAAACATGGTAAACTGGAGTCACTTCGGTTAAAAGTGGGATAACTTCTTCACCATAACTCCTATGATCATGATTCAACTTGAAGGTGATTCTACACTGATTAATGAGTCCAAATAAATCTGATTTCATCGTGATTCATTCTGGTTTTATTAGTATCAAGAAGAAATTGCCAACTCTCCAAACATGGCAAAATGGAATCACTTTGGTTAAAAGTGGGATAACTTCTTCATCATAAGTCCAATGATATTGATTCAACTTTAGGGTGATTATCCACTGATTTATGAGTCCAAATCAAGCTTCTTTCATCGTGATTCAATCTGGTTTTATTAGTATCAAGAAGAAATTGCCAACTCTCCAAACATGGCAAACTGGAATCACTTCGGTTAAAAGTGGGATAACTTCTTCATCACAACTCCAATGATATTGATTCAACTTCAGGGTGATTATCCACTGATTTATGAGTCCAAATCAAGATTCTTACATCGTGATTCATTCTGGTTTTATTAGTATCAAGAATAATTTGTCAAATCTCCAAAGATGGCAAAATGGAATCACTTCGGTTAAAAGTGGGATAACTTCTTCATCATAAGTCCAATGATATTGATTCAACTTCAGGATGATTCTACACTGATTTATGAGTCCAATTCAAGATTCTTACATCTTGATTCATTCTGGTTTGATTAGAATCAAGAAGAAATTACCAAATCTCCAAATAGGGCAAACTAGAATCACTTCGGTTAAAAGTGGAATAACATCTTCATCATAACTCCTATGATATTTATTCAACTTCAGGGTTATTATCCACTGATTTATGAGTCCAAATAAAGCTTATTGCATCTTGACTCATTCTGGTTTGATTAGAATCAAGAAGAAATTGCCAAATCTCCAAACATGGTAAACTGGAGTCATTTCAGTTAAAAGTGGGATAACTTCTTCACCATAACTCCTATGATCTTGATTCAACTTCAAGGTGATTCTACACTGATTAATCAGTCCAAATAAACCTTCTTTCATCGTGATTCATTCTGGTTTTATTAGTATCAAGAAGAAATTGTCAACTCTCCAAACAGGGCAAAATGGAATCACTTCGGTTAAAAGTGGGATAACTTCTTCATCATAAATCCAATGATATTGATTCAACTTCAGGATGATTCTACACTGATTTATGAGTCCAAATAAAGATTCTTACATCTTGATTCATTCTGGTTTGATTAGAAGCAAGAAGAAACTGCCAAATCTCCAAAAAGGGTAAACTAGAATCACTTCGGTTAAAAGTGGAATAACATCTTCATCATAACTCCTATGATATTGATTCAACTTCAGGATGATTATCCACTGATTTATGAGTCCAAATAAATATTCTTACATCTTGATTCATTCTGGTTTGTTTAGAATAAAGAAGAAATTGTCAAATCTCCAAACAGGGTAATCTAGAGTCACTTCGGTTAAAAGTGGGATAACTTCTTCATCATAACTCCTATGATCTTGATTCAAATTCAGGGTGATTCTAAACTGATTTATGAGTCCAAATCAAGATTCTTACATCTTGATTCATTCTGGTTTGATTATAATCAAGAAAAAATTGCCAAATCTCCAAACAGGGTAAACTAGAATTACTTTGGTTAAAAGTGGGATAACTTCTTCATCATAATTCCAATGATATTGATTCAACTTCAGGATGATTCTACACTAATTTATTAGTACAAATCAAGATTCTTACATCTTGATTCATTCTGGTTTGATTATAATCAAGAAAAAATTGCCAAATCTCCAAACAGGGTAAACTGGAATTACTTCGGTTAAAAGTGGGATAACTTCTTCATCATAAGTCCAATGATATTGATTCAACTTCAGGATGATTCTACACTAATTTATTAGTCCAAATCAAGATTCTTACATCTTGATTCATTCTGGTTTGATTAGAATCAAGGAGAAATTGCCAAATCTCCAAACAGGGTAAACTGGAATCACTTCGGTTAAAAGTGGAATAACATCTTCATCATAACTCCAATGATATTGATTCAACTTCAGGGTGATTATCCATTGATTTATGAGTCCAAATCAAGCTTCTTTCATCGTGATTCATTCTGGTTTTATTAGTATCAAGAAGAAATTGGCAACTCTCCAAACAGGGCAAACTGGAATCACTTCGGTTAAAAGTGGGATAACTTCTTCATCACAACTCCAATGATATTGATTCAACTTCAGGGTGATTATCCACTGATTTATGAGTCCAAATCAAGATTCTTACATCGTGATTCATTCTGGTTTTATTAGTATCAAGAATAAATTGTCAAATCTCCAAAGATGGCAAAATGGAATCACTTCAGTTAAAAGTGGGATAACTTCTTCATCATAAGTCCAATGATATTGATTCAACTTCAGGATGATTCTACACTGATTTAGGATTCCAAATCAATATTCTAACATCTTGAATCATTCTGTTTTGATTAGAATCAAGAAGAAATTGTCAAATCTCCAAACAGGGTAAACTAGAATCACTTCGGTTAAAAGTGGAATAACATCTTCATCATAACTCCTATGATATTGATTCAACTTCAGGGTTATTATCCACTGATTTATGAGTCCAAATAAAGCTTATTACATCTTGATTCCTTTTGGTTTGATTAGAATCAAGAAGAAATTGCCAAATCTCCAAACAGGGTAAACTGGAATCACTTCGGTTAAAAGTGGAATAACATCTTCATCATAACTCAAATGATATTGATTCAACATCAGGGTGATTATCCACTGATTTATGAGTCCAAATCAAGCTTCTTTCAACGTGATTCATTCTGGTTTTATTAGTATCAAGAAGAAATTGCCAACTCTCCAAACAAGGTAAACTGGAATCACTTCGGTTAAAAGTGGGATAACTTCTTCATCACAACTCCAATGATATTGATTCAACTTCAGGGTGATTATCCACTGATTTATGAGTCCAAATCAAGATTCTTACATCGTGATTCATTCTGTTTTTATTAGTATCACGAATAAATTGTCCAATCTCCAAAGATGGAAAAATGGAATCACTTCGGTTAAAAGTGGGATAACTTCTTCATCATAAGTCCAATGATATTGATTCAACTTCAGGATGATTCTACACTGCTTTATGAGTCCAAATAAAGATTCTTACATCTTGATTCATTCTGGTTTGATTAGAATCAAGAAGAAATTGCCAAATCTCCAAAAAGGGTAAACTAGAATCACTTCGGTTAAAAGTGGAATAACATCTTCATCATAACGCCTATGATATTGATTCAACTTCAGGATGATTATCCACTGATTTATGAGTACAAATCAATATTCTTACATCGTGATTCATTCTGGTTTTATTAGTATCAAGAAGAAATTGCCAACTCTCCAAACAGGACAAACTGGAATCACTTCGGTTAAAAGTGGGATAACTTCTTCATCATAACTCAAATGATATTGATTAAACTTCAGGATGATTCTAAACTTATTAATGAGTCCAAATAAAGCTTCTTACATCTTGATTCATTCTGGTTTGATTAGAATCAAGAAGAAATTGCCAAATCTCCAAACAGGGTAAACTGGAATCACTTCGGTTAAAAGTGGGATAACTTCTTCATCATAACTCCTATGACCTTGATTCAACTTCAGGGTGATTCTACACGGATTTATGAGTCCAAGTCAAGATTCTTATATCTTGATTTATTCTGGTTTGATTAGAATCAAGAAGAAATTGCCAAATCTTTAAACATGGCAAACTGGAATTACTTCGGTTAAAAGTGGGATAACTTCTTCATCATAACTTCTATGATCTTGATTCAAATTCAGGGTGATTCTAAACTGATTTACGAGTCCAAATAAAGCTTCTTACATCGTGATTCATTCTGGTTTTATTAGTATCAAGAAGAAATTGTCAACTCTCCAAACAGGGCAAACTGGAATCACTTTGATGAAAAGTGGGATAACTTCTTCATCATAACTCCAATGATATTGATTCAACTTCAGGGTGATTATCCACTGATTTATGAGTCCAAATCAAGCTTCTTTCATCGTGATTCATTCTGGTTTTATTAGTATCAAGAAGAAATTGCCAACTCTCCAAACAGGACAAACTGGAATCACTTCGGTTAAATGTGGGATAACTTCTTCATCATAACTCCAATGATATTGATTAAACTTCAGGATGATTCTACACTGATTTATGAGTCCGAATCAAGATTCTTACATCTTGATTCATTCTGATTTGATTAGAATCAAGAAGAAATTGCCAAATCTCCAAACAGGGTAAACTGGAATCACTTCGGTTAAAAGTGGGATAACATCTTCATCATAACTCCTATGATATTGATTCAACTTCAGGGTTATTATCCACTGATTTATGAGTCCAAATAAAGCTTATTACATCTTGATTCCTTTTGGTTTGATTAGAATCAAGAAGAAATTGCCAAATCTCCAAACAGGGTAAACTGGAATCACTTCGGTTAAAAGTGGAATAACATCTTCATCATAACTCAAATGATATTGATTCAACATCAGGGTGATTATCCACTGATTTATGAGTCCAAATCAAGCTTCTTTCATCGTGATTCATTCTGGTTTTATTAGTATCAAGAAGAAATTGCCAACTCTCCAAACAAGGTAAACTGGAATCACTTCGGTTAAAAGTGGGATAACTTCTTCATCACAACTCCAATGATATTGATTCAACTTCAGGGTGATTATCGACTGATTTATGAGTCCAAATCAAGATTCTTACATCGTGATTCATTCTGTTTTTATTAGTATCAAGAATAAATTGTCAAATCTCCAAAGATGGAAAAATGGAATCACTTCGGTTAAAAGTGGGATAACTTCTTCATCATAAGTCCAATGATATTGATTCAACTTCAGGATGATTCTACACTGCTTTATGAGTCCAAATAAAGATTCTTACATCTTGATTCATTCTGGTTTGATTAGAATCAAGAAGAAATTGCCAAATCTCCAAAAAGGGTAAACTAGAATCACTTCGGTTAAAAGTGGAATAACATCTTCATCATAACACCTATGATATTGATTCAACTTCAGGGTTATTATACACTGATTTATGAGTTCAAATAAAGCTTATTACATCTTGATTCATTCTGGTTTGATTAGAATCAAGAAGAAATTGTCAAATCTCCAAACATGGTAAACTGGAGTCACTTCGGTTAAAAGTGGGATAACTTCTTCACCATAACTCCTATGATCTTGATTCAACTTCAGGGTGATTATACACTGATTAATGAGTCCAAATAAAGCTTCTTTAATCGTGATTCATTCTGGTTTTATTAGTATCAAGAAGAAATTGCCAACTCTCCAAACAGGGCAAACTGGAATCACTTCGGTTAAAGTGGGATAACTTCTTCATCACAACTCCAATGATATTGATTCGACTTCAGGGTGATTATCCACTGATTTATGAGTCCAAATCAAGATTCTTACATCGTGATTCATTCTGGTTTTATTATTATCAAGAAGAAATTTCCAAATCTCCAAACAGGATAAACTGGAATCACTTCGGTTAAAAGTGGAATAACATCTTCATCATAACTCCTATGATATTGATTCAACTTCAGGATGATTATCCACTGATTTATGAGTCAAAATAAATCTTCTTACATCTTGATTCATTCTGGTTTGTTTAGAATAAAGAAGAAATTGCCAAATCTCCAAACAGGGTAATCTAGAGTCACTTCGGTTAAAAGTGGGATAACTTCTTCATTATAACTCCTATGATCTTGATTCAAATTCAGGGTGATTCTAAACTGATTTATGAGTCCAAATCAAGATTCTTACATCTTGATTCATTCTGGTTTGATTATAATCAAGAAGAAATTGCCAAATCTCCAAACAGGGTAAACTGGAATCACTTCCGTTAAAAGTGGGATAACTTCTTCATCATAAGTCCAATGATATTGATTCAACTTCAGGACGATTCTACACTAATTTATTAGTCCAAATCAAGAATTCTTACATCTTGATTCATTCTGGTTTGATTAGAATCAAGAATAAATTGCCAAATCTCCAAACAGGATAAACTAGAATCACTTCGGTTAAAAGTGGAATAACATCTTCATCATAACTCCAATGATATTGATTCAACTTCAGGGTGATTATCCACTGATTTATGAGTCCAAATCAAGCTTTTTCATCGTGATTCATTCTGGTTTTATTAGTATCAAGAATAAATTGCCAACTCTCCAAACAGGACAAACTCGAATCACTTAGGTTAAATGTGGGATAACTTCTTCATCATAACTCCAATGATATTGTTTAAACTTCAGAATGATTCTACACTGATTTATGAGTCAAAATCAAGATTCTTACATCTTGATTCATTCTGATTTGATTAGAATCAAGAAGAAATTGTCAAATCTCCAAACACGGTAAACTGGAATCACTTCGGTTAAAAGTGGGATAACTTCTTCATCATAACTCCTATGATATTGATTCAACTTCAGGGTGATTCTACACTGATTTATGAGTCCAAATCAAGCTTCTTACATCGTGATTCATTCTGGTTTTATTAGTATCAAGAAGAAATTGCCAACTCTCCAAACAGGACAAACTGGAATCACTTCGGTTAAATGTGGGATAACTTCTTCATCATAACTCCAATGATATTGATTAAACTTCAGGATGATTCTACACTGATTTATGAGTCCAAATCAAGATTCTTACATCTTGATTCATTCTGATTTGATTAGAATCAAGAAGAAATTGCCAAATCTCCAAACAGGGTAAACTGGAATCACTTCGGTTAAAAGTGGGATAACTTCTTCATCATAACTCCTATGACCTTGATTCAACTTCAGGGTGATTCTACACTGATTTATGAGTCCAAGTCAAGATTCTTATATCTTGATTTATTCTGGTTTGATTAGAATCAAGAAGAAATTGCCAAATCTTTAAACATGGCAAACTGGAATCACTTCGGTTAAAAGTGGGATAACTTCTTCATCATAACTTCTATGATCTTGATTCAAATTCAGGGTGATTCTAAACTGATTTACGAGTCCAAATAAAGCTTCTTACATCGTGATTCATTCTGGTTTTATTAGTATCAAGAAGAAATTGTCAACTCTCCAAACAGGGCAAACTGGAATCACTTTGATGAAAAGTGGGATAACTTCTTCATCATAACTCCTATGATCTTGATTCAACTTCAGGATGATTCTACACTGATTTATGATTCCAAATCAAGATTCTTACATCTTGATTCATTCTGGTTTGATTAGAATCAAGAAGAAATTACCGAATCCAAACAAGGGAAACTGGAATCACTTCGGTTAAAAGTGGGATAACTTCTTCATCATAACTCCTACGATCTTGATTCAACTTCAGGGTGATTCTACACTGATTTATGAGTCCAAATCAAGCTTCTTACATCGTGATTATTTCTGGTTTTATTAGTATCAAGAATAAATTGCTAAATCTCCAAACAGGGAAAACTGGAATCACTTAGGTTAAAAGTGGGATAACTTCTTCATCATAAGTCCAATGATATTGATTCAAATTCAGGGTGATTCTAAACTGATTATGAGTAAAAATCAAGCTTCTTTCATCGTGATTCATTCTGGTTTTATTAGTATCAAGAAGAAATTGCCAACTCTTCAAACAGGGCAAATTGGAATCACTTCGGTTAAAAGTTGGATAACTTCTTCATCACAACTCCAATGATATTGATTCAACTTCAGGGTGATTATCCACTTATTTATGAGTCCAAATCAAGCTTCTTACATCGTGATTCATTATGGTTTTATTATTATCAAGAATAAATTGCCAAATCTCCAAAGATGGCAAACTGGAATCACTTCGGTTAATAGTTGGATAACTTCTACATCATAAGTCCAATGATATTGATTCAACTTCAGGATGATTCTACACTGATTTATGAGTCTAAATCAAGATTCTTACATCTTGATTGATTCTGGTTTGATTAGAATCAAGAAGAAATTGCAAAATCTCCAAACAGGATAAGCTGGAATCACTTCGGTTAAAAGTGGAATAACATCAGGGTGATTATCCACTGATT
>CAJHQQ010005093.1:0-20546 GCA_905132885.1 Moricandia moricandioides | reverse complement strand
GATCCAGGTCACCACACAAGTTGGGTTTAATCAGGAACACATGCAAAGCCTGAGAAAACTAGGAGATCAATCTGAAAAAAGAATTGAATCAATTGGCAACGATGAGTCCGGATTGTGTATTACTGTTTCATGTAAATTCTCAAACTGTTTTGCCTCACTGAAAAATGTAAGTTTTTATTGTTCCTTGGGGCGTCAGAGTTTAAACGTGAGCACATAACATATATTTTCGAGAAGCTTAAGGTTTGTGTTAAATTGTTCCAACAAGGGGACATAACCCATGTCCTTAGAGAAGGAAAATCTTTAGTCTTCTCTAGAATCTGCAAGGAAAGAAGCAGTGACATGTGATTTATATTTCAAAGAGGGTTGAGATGAGGATGATGACTTGTACTAGTTTCGAATTCCCTCACTATGCCTTCGCTATGGACTCTCATTATGGACAACGAACCCCCCCCCCCCCCCCCCCTCAATTTGATGGGAATAGGTATTTAGTCCAACATGATTTGGGTATTCAATCAATTACACTCTTATTTCTCTGAATTGTACTATGATTCTAGGTTCTAGTTAATTACTCTAGATCCTAGTATTACAAGTCATCTTGATGCATAAATCTCTGAATAATCTTAGCAATCAATGATTACCAGTTTGACAATAAGCTCATGAAATCCCAAAATTTAACAAGTGGGCTACTTAGACATGATCAGAGAAAACATAATCATAAACTAAATAGAATCCATAAAGAAATTCACAAGAGCTCCAAAAATACTCCCGAAGGAGTGCTTCTCTCTCTCTCTCTCTCTCTCTCTCTCTCTCTCTCTCTCTCTCTCTCTCTCTCTCTCTCTCTCTCTCTCTCTCTCTCTCTCTCTCTCTCTCTCTCTCTCTCTCTCTCTCTCTCTCTCTCTCCCAATCTCAAAACAAAGATTAGAAATAAAGTGTAGCCTAAACAGAGGCTATGAAATAGTAGATAGAGGTTAAAACACGTTCTTGGCTCTTTTGTAAATAATATAAACTTATGAGTCAAACTGCAATTCGAGGAAGTTGCTAAAAATCGTCGAGAGCAGATAAGAAGGGCAGTTGTTCGGCACCAAGGTGGCCTCGGTTGACACCATGCTATCACTTCAGGAAAACAAGTAGATCCCGACTGCAGAATCAGTAGGTAAACAGTTGCAAATGACGACTTACGACTGAATAGCGACTGAAAAGTATGGTCGTCAATCAACGTGTCGGTAATTACATCAGTCGGAAATCAGTCACTATATTATGACTGATTGTCAACTTATTTATAACTAACTAAATCAGTCGGAAACTAGTCGGCCAATAGTCATAATGTATTACGACTACACTCAACTGTTTCACGTCTAATATACAACTAATTTCTTAGTCGAATATTTCGTTTAAAGCAGTAGTTAATCAGTCGGCTATTCCCAGTCGTTAATCAATCGGTTAATCGCAGTCGTTAATCAGTCGGCTAAACACAATTGTGAATCAGGCAGTTGGTGGTAGTGGTAAATCAGTCGAATAATTAGTCATAGTGCAGTCACTCATGTTGTGACCATTTAGCGACTACATGTTTTTATGAGTCACTTTTTAGTTGTAAAATATTGCAATTTTAAACATTGTTTTACTACTGTATTCTGACTCCCCTTTTTGTTTTTTTTAATTAGCAATTTCATTATTTGTGCTTTCTTGTTTGTAATGCTATATAATACTTATTAAACAAATTGTAAATTAGAAAACATTAATTAATTTTAAACCTAAAAATGTTAAGAAGCACCGAGAATTTGATAAGAAATAACTATACAAAAGTCACAAGTTTCATGTCCAAGAGAAATAAACAAGAAAGCATGATCATGTGGTGAAATTAGCAGATATGAATTCATTATATCTTGGATCAGTTGCAGCCTGAAACTTCCACACTAAAGAGAGTTCGCTGATCTGCTTTGATTTCTCCGCAATACAAACACCCTGCTATGCAATAATAGCAGCCTGTGATGCATTAGAAGCAGCCTGCTCTTCTATTTTGCGGTGAGCTTCTTCAAGTTGCTTCTTTAGGTCGAGGAATACAGAAGAAGAGAATTGAGTGTACTTCCGTTTCATTTGTGAAAGTATTGTGCTCTGTCGTTTGTGAAAGTAGACTACAACAATAAATCAAATTGTTACTATAAAGCAGAAGAAAAGAGTAACAAGTATAAAGAACAAACCAAATTTTTTAAAAAAAAAAAACAGCTTACCAAAAGGAATATCTCACTATCCTCCTCTATGGAGAGTTGTGGATCATTGGAAGCACCATCTGATCTCTGTGAGTTTTCAGCCTCAAGAGCTGCAACTTGGCTTCTTTGTTCTTCTGATATATCTCTGCAACCTGCTCTGCTTTCAAATCAACATAGGTCCCATCCTTTTTTGTATGTGTCTTGATGTAAACTTCACCAAGAGAAACTGGTCTGCCCCCTCAACCTCAAAATGGTAAAAAACAAAGGAAAGGTTAAGTGTTACAGATTGTTTAACTTGTATGAATGGAGCGAAAATAGCTTACCATTTCATGTTCGATTTGTTTGAAAGACTTCTGGCCGGAGTTGTGCTTGTGTGGACCAAGTCCTTTCCGATCAGACAAAAGAGCCGCTGATGTAGTCTCAATCCGCTTCGGGAGTGTCCCAATGCGTTGTCATTTTTTCCCACAGAGTATCATGGATCCAGGTTGGTTGCTTTCGAATCCTCCTCTACAAACACTAACCAAGTCTTTTATACGTCGCTGACATATCACCTCAAACTTTATTTGACCCTAAATGTGAGTTTTCTACAAAAAAAAAAACCAGAGAAGGTTAATGTTAAAAGTCAAATTAAACAAAAGTTGAGATTAAATATAGAAGATAGGACTTAACTGCAAATTCTATAAATAATGTCTCTTTTTTGTGCTGAAGCACAGCAGTCCAACTGTAATAAGCATCATTAAACTTTTTCTAAAAAGCTTTGAGATCCTCTGGGTCAGTTTCTCTTTGTCACGACCAAACCTCAAAACACATAAACAAAATAATGAATATATTAGAATGAAACACAAGTAATAAACCAGTGACTAAGCCAACCAAAGCAAGCCAAAGTCAATTAAAATACCAGCGACTAACAAAATTAATTAAAACAAAGCAAGACTAGTATCTGGGACTAACAAGATCAATTAAAACAAAGCAAGAATCAAGTGAATTTAAGAAGCCAACCATAGTACTCAACTTTTAAGAAGTCAAGCCTCCAATAAATTTAAAAACACAGTGAGCTTACATCAGACACTCCAAACATTCACAAGTCCATATCTTTGAAGAAAAACTTGACTAAACAAACTAAGCAATGCTCAAGCAAACTGTTATGAACTGAACTCGATTCTACGATTCTATTCACAAAAAGAGATGGAATCAAGGTTCACTACAACTCGCTATCGATTATCCCCGATAATCGAAGCTCAGCAATCCCAAGATCACTGATCGATGAAGTCCAGTTCCCCTCTTTTTATTCAATTCAAAAACATAAAAGCCAAACTAACCCCCATCATTGTATTTAAAGTATAATTTCTGTATTTAATATGAAAGTCTCTCTACGCTTCCAAGTCTTTCCCTCCCTTCTTCCAACATCAGCGAGTGAAAGCCTCTAACCGCTCCAGAGTCTTTCAAGCCTTCTTCTCTTCATTTGAAATCTCTCCCTCCACACTCTTCAATTCCCTTTTCCTCCTCCGCACGTAAGTCTTCCGGGGCATAACAATACCCGGCCCAAAAAGACGAAGCTTGTCCTCAAGTTCAAATAAAGGGTATAACTTCTCCACTTCCACAGCATACATCCAAGAACACTCATGATGTGGAAGACCACACCATTGTATCAACACTTCCATTTCACCTCTGCTATCATAACGAACCTCCAAAATAGTTTCTGGCCTCAACTCCAAGCGGCCATCATCCGAAAACGTATTGGGTAACTCCAAAACCTTCACATTCGTACCAACAGCTTCCTTAAGTTGCGAAACATGAAAGACATCATGAACTTTTGCGGAAGGAGGAAGCCTCAAACGATAGGCAGCTTTACCCACCCGCTCAAGCACCTCATAAGGGCCATCAAAACGAGCTGCCAACTTCTGGTAAAATCGCTTCTGCACCGACTGTTGACGATAAGGGCGTAGTTTCAAAAACACCTTCATCCGAACCGCAAACTCCACATCACGCCTATGCTTATTAGCATTGTACGCCATCCGTGCCTGAGCCCGAGTCAAAGACAACCGTATCATAGCTAACATCTCATCTCGCTCACGCAACTGTTGTTCCAATTCAAAATTCGAAGTTGTGCCCGTCTCATACTTCAGTAAACTAGGTGGATCTCGCCCATATACCACCTTAAACGGTGTAGCGTTCAAAGCCGTGTGAAAGGAAGTATTATACCAATACTCAGCCCACATTAAGTATTTCGACCACTGCTTGGGATGTGTTGAAGCAAAACATCTCAAGAATGTTTCCAAACAACGATTTAGTACCTCCGTTTGACCATCCGTTTGCGGATGAAAGGCAAAACTAAACTTCAAAGAAGTGCCCGACAACCGAAAGCTCTCCTTCCAGAACGAACTTAAAAAGATATGATCCTGGTCAGACACAATAGAAGCCGGATACCCGTGTAACCGAACAATTTCTTTAACAAACTGCAGAGCAACATCAGCGTCTGTAAACGGGTGTCTCATGCCAATAAAATGAGCAAATTTGCTTAGGCGATCCACCACCACAAAAATCACATTGATTCCTCCCGAAATGGGTAAACCCTCTATGTAATCCATATTGATATCCTGCCAAACTTGTGTTGGAATTGGCAAAGGCTGAAGCAATCCAACTGGTAAAAATGTGGAATACTTATGTGTTTGACAAACCAAACAAGCTGCAATATGCTGCTGTACACACTGACGCATCTTCCTCCAATAAAACTGCTGTTGTAAACATTTCAGAGTTCGTAGGACACCAGAATGACCACCCAAATTCGTGTCATGAAACTCCTTTAACAAACAGGGAATAAACACAGACTTATCAAGAAGCACCAAACGACCTTTGTAAAACACACGTCCATCCACCAACCTGAAACCTTGTTTCACTTCCTCGCCATTCTGTATGTTCCGCTTAATCTCACTCAAATGCTCATCTCTGTCAATTTCTGCAAACAAATCATGTAACACGATTGTATGAGGGATGGTCAAAGAAAGTAACTGAGAACTCCCCGTTTCGATTTCCGGAGCCAACATTCGAGACAACCCATCGGTAACCTTATTTTCTATCCCAGGTTTGTAGATAATCTCAAACTGATAGCCCAACAGGCGTGTCAACCACTTCTGGTAGTCCATTGAGACCTCCTTTTGTTCTAAAAGAAACTTTAGACTCTTTTGATCAGTGTGAACTCTGAAATGCCGTCCGATCAGATAATGTTTCCATTTCTAAATAGCCAACATAACTGCCATAAGCTCCCTTTCGTAGATAGGTTTCAACTGTTCCCGGTTTGTTAGCCCATAGCTAAAGAACGCAATTGGGCGCCTATTCTGCATCAAAACAGCCCCCAAGCCAAAGCCATACGCATCCGTTTCTACTACAAATACTTCATTAAAATCGGGTAACGCTAAGACAGGAGCCGAACACATCATGGTCTTTAATTCATCAAACGCTTGTTGAGCAGCTGGTGACCAGGCAAACAAGTCCTTCTTCAATAAATCCGTGAGAGGCTTAGCAATCAACCCATACCCTTGGACAAACCGGCAGTAGTACCCCGTCAATCCTAAAAAACCCCGAAGTTGTTTAACAGTCTTAGGAGTTGGCCACAACCTCATAGCCTCCGTCTTCACGGGATCTGTGGCTACTCCTGCTGCAGAGATAATGTGACCGAGATAATCAACATGAGGTTGACCAAAGGTGCACTTTTTCTTATTCGCTAACAGCTGGTACTTATCAAACATCCCCAACACCAGCCGTACATGGTCCACATGCTCATCCAAGGAGTTACTATAGATCAACACATCATCAAAAAAGACCAAGACAAACTTGCGTAAAAATTGCTTGAACACTTCGTTCATCAAAGCCTGAAAAGTAGCCGGCGCATTAGTCAAGCCAAAAGGCATGACTAAAAACTCATAATGTCCTTCATGGGTACGAAAAGCTGTCTTCTCTATATCTTGCTCTTGCATTCGGATTTGATGATACCCCAACCGTAAATCCAATTTCGAGAAAATGACTGCGCCATTAAGCTCATCCAACAGTTGATCAATCACTGGAATCGGGTATTTATCCGGAACAGTCGCTCTATTCAGTGCTCTATAATCCACACAAAACCGCATAGAACCGTCCTTCTTGCGAACCAAAAGGACAGGACTCGAAAAAGGACTACGACTAGGTCGAATGATACCACTCTTGAGCATCTCTGCAACCATCGTTTCCATAATTTCTTTGCTGGAATGCGGGTATCTATACGGACGAACAGAGATCGAAGTCACTCCAGGTAATAAATGAATTGCATGCGCATGTCCCCGTATTGGTGGTAAGCCAGATGGAACAGAAAATATGGTCTCATTCAGCTCAAGGACTTGAGAAATAACCAGCGATGGATCAATGATGCTCACAGAATGATTCTGAAACTCCAATGATGCTCCTCGCTTCTGGATAGTCTTTACTTTGCGCAATGCTTTCAATGAATGACCATTGCTGTGTAAAAACTTGTCGCCTTTCAATACAACCGTCTCCCCGTGGTAATTGAAAGTGAATTCATGCAATTCCCAATCGACCAGACACTTCCCTAAGGTGCGTAACCATTGAACCCCCAGTATAATATCAGCTCCTCCTAAGTCCAGTGCGATAAAATCATTCACAAATGACAACCCTTGCATCACAAAATCTACCTTCTCACACATTCCCAATCCTTCCACCGTAACCCCAATACCCAATAATATTTGTAAACCCTTCATCGAACGCATCTGCAAGCGAGCTCTTTTAACAATATGTGGAGCTACAAAGTTGTGTGTAGCACTACTATCCAACATAACCACCACTTGGACTTTACCAAATGTAGCAAGAAATCTTTGTTGTAGTAGGAGAATCAACACCCATAAACGCATTTAACGACAAGGTCATCAATTGCTCTCCTGGACACACTTCACTCTCTTCTACCATTTCCATGATTTCCTCATCCAAAATTTCAACGCGTTCTCCTTCTACCACTGTCATGACATGCAAGATTTTATTTGAACAATCATGATCAGGAGAGTATTTCGCTCGACATTTAAAACAGAGGCCTAAACGCTTTCTCTCTTTTAACTGTTCCCGAGTGTACATATATTGTGGTCGCACCTCCTGTTGATGTACTGTCTCAGTAACATTAGAACGTTGTGGACTATCTATTCTCATTTTTGGAAGCACTGCTGCTTTCCACGGAATACTCGAATTTTTCTTGACTACACTGCTAGTACCACCAGCTCCTGCTACCAACATACAAAAAGCACTCGACTCCATTTTCAACACCGCTTCTTTATGTTGTCTCAACCCTCTAGGCTCTTTAATCTTAATCACCTCTTGTATTTCTGGCTTCAAACCATTGTAGAAAATATCGACCAAGTTCTTCTCATCAACATTAGGCACGATCCTAACCAATTCCTCAAATTCAGCAACGTAAGCCTGAATGTTGCATGTCTGCTTGATCCCAAACAAACGTTTCCCGGGTTCTTCTTCTACTCGTCCACAAAAACGGTCTATCAAACGTTTCTTGAATTGACGCCAATCTGTAGAAGGTTCAACCTTTATCTCCCCATTGTACCAGTTTAGCACAACACCTTCTAAACTCAATGATACCAGATTCAAACGAGCTTCTCCTGCAAAGTTTCCTAGACGAAAATATCTTTCAACCCGAGCAATCCAGCTAAATGGACGGGAGCCATCAAACACTGGCATCTCAACTTTTTGTAACAATCCATCACTAGTTTCCATATTATTCCGATAACCTAGCGAATGATCATTCCCAGTAACTTCCGGACGAGAAGAAGATACCTGAAACCGGTGGTCGAGTAGGACTCGCGATCATCTTTCCTTGTGCTTTCTCCGAATAGTAAATCCATTCCATACGAGATACGATTTGAGTCATCTGTTGTACATTCTGATCGACCGACTCAAAGCATTATCCCAAACCCACTAAACGTTCCTCGATCTTCGTAAATCGTCCCTGCGAACTCCGATACTCCGCCGTCATTTTCTCCAATCCGATCTTCAGGAACTCAACATCCTGCGTGACCTCATGTACTTGACCGCGTATCTCCATCGCAATCTGATCATCATCAGTCGATCCCATCGCGTAGCTCGATCCGAAGTCACGATGCATCAATTTGTTATGAACTGAACTCGATTCTACGATTATATTCACAACAAGAGATGGAATCAAGGCTCACTACATAATATGATCCTTGGATGTTGCTCTGGATCAGATGGGATAGATCCTTGCCTAAACGAATCAGAGACTCAAGTTTATCAAGGTATGGGGATTGATTTGTGACACAAAGAGTTGCGGATGGACTCCTTGATACTCCTAGGAACTAGATCAGATATGACACACAAAACTAGAACCCTTAGACGCCGGATATGACTCACCAGCAAGCTCTTGCACTCGACAAAGAAGAGAGAAAGAGTAGACAAAAGGTTTTTAGATAAAAGACTGCTTGATTCAGAATGAGAGTTTACAAGCGTTTAAATAGAGAAACCAAGAATATGCCTTAGTTTTCGAGAATAACATAACATAGAAACTATAGTCTAAAACATAACATTAGATAAATAGATAGAGTAGTCTCCTTAGGCTTGGACCGATATTAGCACCTAGGTGATGTGTAAGCAGTTTGTGGCCTCGTTAAAAACCTTCCTCCGAAAAACCTCTTTGGGACAAAACAAAGAGCAAGGAAAAGAGCACACACAAGTAATTGCCCAAGTACTAACTCAGCTAGATGAGGAGATAGCTTAAATGGTGATCAAGGTATCTCGGATCATCAAGCTTTGTCCAAGACCTTCTTCTTGTTTCCATACTAGTCTAAGTAATCCTCCAATGGCTCCATTTAGTTTCTTAGTTCTGGAACGAGTCATGGGACCTTCTGGAATGGCTAAGGCATCTTCATGAGCTGGTTGGTCCATGGGTGCATTCCTGGTTACATCCTCTTCTTTGTTGCACTGGTCCATGATCACATCATCCTCTCCCACTTGAAAAGGATTTGTCCTCAAATCTGGTTCATCTGCCACAAAAGGAACCAAATCAGTAACATTGAAGCTATTAGATACATCATACTTACCTTAGAGGTCCAGCTTGTATGCATTGTTGCTGACCTTCTTAATGATCTCGAATGGACCATCTATCCTTGACATCAATTTGGATTTCCTTTCATTTGGAAATCTCTCCTTTCTAAGGTGAACCCACACTTTGTCACCTACTTCAAAGACCATCTCACGCCTGCCTTTGTTTGCTTGTTTGACATACTGCTTGGTCTTTTCCTCAATATTGCGCCTTGCTTGTTCATGGATCTGTTGCACCATCTCTGCTTTCTTCTTGCCATCAATACTAACTCTTCCACACTCAGGTAAAGGCATTAGATCCAAAGGAGAGGTGGGATTGAACCCATAAATAATTTCAAAAGGGGAGAACTTAGAAGCAGAATGCACAGAATGGTTAAATGCAAATTCACAATGAGGCAAATAGTCTTCCCATGATTTCAAGTTCTTTTTGATGAATGCACGTAATAGATTTCCTAGTGTCCTATTAACTACCTCAGTTTGCCCATCAGTTTGCGGATGACAAGTAGTAGAGAACAACAGTTTAGTGCCTAGTTTAGACCAAAGGGTCTTCCAGAAGTAACTCAAGAACTTAGCATCTCTATCTGATACAATAGTTCTAGGCATGCCATGCAAACGTACTATCTCCTTAAAGAACAAGTTAGCAACATGTAATTCATCATCAGTCTTATGACAAGCTATGAAATGTGCCATCTTAGAAAATCTATCTACCACAACAAAGATAGAATCCTTTCCAGTTCTAGTTCTAGGCAGTCCTACAATGAAGTCCATAGAGATATCATTCCACGGATGATAAGGAATGGGTAAGGGAGTGTACAAACATGGGATTGGACCTTAGATTAGCATAATCACATCAAATAACTTATTAAAAAAACCTCCAATAACTTATAAAAATAACTCCAACAACTTATTAAAAAACTCCAACAACTTATAAAAATAACTCCAACAACTTATTCAAAAACTCCAACAACTTATAAAAATAACTCCAACAACTTATTCAAAAACTCAAACAACTTATAAAAATAACTCCAATAAATCACTCAGAATCTTTGGAATTTTCCGAATCTTCGTCAAACTCTCCAAGTTCAGCCTCTGACTCCGAGTGCACAATAACATCATCTCCAAACTGCGTAAAATCGACAACGAGTTCAACATCTTATAAATCTTGAACTGGGCTGACGTTGCTGGTAGAGTTTGGTTGTAATGGATCACTATCAGAACTTCCATCAACTCGTCCTCTTGGATTGATTGACATTACAACGATCCAAGGATCGTCTCTGTATGTAATCCGCAGGTAACTAATGTAGCAAACCTATAAATAAAATTAAAGATATTAGTAACATGTTAAATAAGAAATATACATATTGTTAAAATATTAATATTTAAATAAATATATTTGGAATACCTGATCTGCTTGAGATGTGAGAATGAAAGGACATTAATATTGAAGTTTCCTTCGCGAATGAACCGATGTAACACCAAATGCATCAGTTTTCACCCCTCGATCTGGAGTGTTGCATACCAGCCACAACAGAATACAATACACCTCAACCCAACAATACCAGGATACTGAATTTCCAAAATATCTTGTATGTTGTCGTAGTATACATCGTCCCCGGATGAAGATGAAACACCAGCATCATAAGTTTTTTTTTTTGAATGGCCTTCCCTTCAGAATGCATATCCTCGAGTTGTATATTTTGGATATGATTTTACCACATAGTTTGGTCCACGTAAAAATTCGAGTATCCAATCATCGAAAACTTCACCTCTAGCCAAACCCGCAGTCACCTATAAATAAAACATGTTAGTGCTTATAGTGGTGATAAATTATTTTATTAATTAAATATATAACTAATTTTTTGTACATGTACACTCACATAATTAAGAAGCCAAACGGAGTATCCTTCATTTCTGAGTTGTTCAAGCTCCTCTTTAGTGGCGTGTATGTAAGTCAACCGCAGCTTCGCCATATAAATACTATTCAAAAATGATGTCATTAATTAATCAAAAATAAAACACGGTAAACAATATAACCATTTAAATGAAATAAAATAATTTACCTCTCATATTGTAGAAGATCTTCACAGTTGGTGACCAAATATGTATGCAAATGAGCGTGCTCCCTCTCAGTAAGTTTTCGCTTCTTTGGTTTTCCACTAAGTCGTCCAATTTCCCTGAACATGTTTGGGACGGTAACATAATACGTTGCCCTTTACCATTCATCATCATGACGAGAAGGTTTCCGATTTTTTGTCTGCGCTTCTGATGGAAAATAGTTTTCCGCAGAGTTTGCTATTTCTTCATTGATCACATGTGCGACTATTGAGCTTTCCACCTTGCTTAAATTGTGATCTTCTTCTTCAGATGATGCATAAAACGCTCAAAAACATACATCCATCGGTATTGTACAAGACCACCAAGTTTCAATTCTCTTGCGAGATGAATAGCAAGATGTTCCATTACATCAAAAAACGAAGGAGGAAATATCTTCTCGAGGTTGCACATGATCACGGGTATGTTATCCTTTAAATTTCTAATACCATCTGCGGTGACGGTTCTAGTGCATAAATCACGGAAGAAAGCGCTTATCCCTGGATACATATAAAGAAAAAAACATTCATAAGTACCTATAAAACATAATAAATTAATTAATATGATAACCAATTAAAATTTTAAAATATAAAATACCTGCAATTGCTTCATGAACATTTTGTGGCAATAGTGCGGAAAAACAAAACGGAAGGAGGCGCTGCATCATTACATGACAATCATGACTCTTCAAGCCAAAAAAAAATTTCCTTCACTTTTGTCAACGCTGTTACGTAAATTTGATGCATAACCATGTGGAAATATCACTTTATCTGTAATCCAATCAAAGAACTCCTCCTTTGCAGCTGCATCCAACCGGTATATGGGAAAGGGAGCCACACCGTTCTCATCAACGTGAAGTTCAGAACGATCACAAATATCGACTAAATCCAGTCTTGACTTCAAATTATCCTTCGTTTTACCTTGGATGCTAAGAATTGTGTTCATCAAATTGTCAAAAAAGTTTTTCTCAATGTACATGACATCTAAATTATGTCGCAACAGATGATCCTTCCAATATGGCAGATCCTAAAAAATACTCTTTTTGTGTCAATTGTGTAGTTCTCCAACAGCGTCGACTCGAATATTTTCATGTCCACCAACGTCGGGCGTCCTATCTGCACCAAAATCCCTTAACTGCTCCAATAAATCTTTCCCACTAACTTCTTCTGGTGGACTGTCAAACACCTTCTTCTTCTTCGTAAACAAAGTCCTGCTCCTACGGTATGGATGATCGGGTGGTAGAAATCTTCTGTGACAGTCAAACCAACACGTTTTCCTTCCGTGTTTTAGCTGGAAAGCATCTGTGTTATCTTGAAAATGTGGACATGATAGCCTCCCATGTGTTGTCCATCCAGATAACATCTCATATGCTGGAAAATCACTTATTGTCCACATAAGTACTGCCCGCATCTGAAAGTTTTCTTTGCACGAAACATCGTATGTCTCAGCACCATCTGCCCATAGTTGTTGCAACTCATATATCAGTGGCTGAAGAAACACATCAAGTGATCTCTTCGGATGCTCTGGCCCGGGGACGAGAATGGAGAGAAACAAAAACTCTCGTCGCATGCACAAATTGGGCGGCAAGTTGTACAGTGTCACAATTACTGGCCATACAAAATATTGCCTTCCATGCTTTCCAAACGGGATGAAACTATCAGTACATAATCCAAGATAAACATTTCTTCTCTCATGGGCAAATTTTGGATATGTTGATTGGAAATGTTTCCAAGCTTTTGCATCTGAAGGATGTCCAATTTGACCATCTGTGGAGTGCTCTGCATGCCATCTCATTGGTTGGGCTGTGCGTTCAGACTGATATAACCTCTTCAGTCTTTCTGTAAGACCCAAACCCGGCCGACTAGGCCGCAGTCGAAGCCTCACGTCTCTCGGTCCGTACACAGACCAAACCTCTAGATTTTTGCCCTTATTTATAATTTCACCTAACAGTGAGGGCTATCTTTAGACCTTAGCTTACGACTACCATAGTCGATTCCTAGCTTAGATCCTTTTGAATTATGCACAGCGGAATATTTTCTAGATACCATTGGTTTATAACCAATCTAATACTTGTCCGTTGTAATCGCCTCAGCCTTGGTTAGCTATATCAACTACCAACTAGCTCAAAGGTCGATCCTAAACCCAAACCAAGTCATACTGATCTGAGGTTCCATTCCCCTCGATCATTCTACTAGCATCCTAACCAGATACTATTATTCTCCGTATGTGATAAATCATATCTTTGCCACAACCACAGAGCTTAGTAGCTCATCGGACCTCCATAGACCCGAACTACTCTTAGTTGTCTAATGAACCATTAAACTCATTGAGTGTCTTCTTATATCTTATCTTATTCCTACATAATACAAATCCCTTTGGGTACTTAGTCATTCAACCAACCATCCCCACAGACTAAGGTAACCCTTGAGAAGTCTTCAATCAGTTAAGGATATGCATTTGGCCCTTATCAGCTCATACAACATCCAGTCTCGTTTCACCGTATAGGCAATAGTACCAAGTCCCTTTATGGACTGAGAATGCCCATCATATCCTAAGTCAATCATCCAACCATCCTCACATGACTTAGAACTGATTAGTCTTCATCTTGCCTGATCGGCATTGGTCTATATCCAAGACAACCGATCTAACGTGTTCATAGCAAATGATGTATTTATTAATCAGGTTAGATCTGACACCTTGATCCATCCCTTATGGATCAGGTCGTCCCTTTTCAACCATGATCAGATCATATACAACTTTACTTGAACAATCACACCTACTCGGTCACGATCCATTCGTACCTTCTCGGTCCTGAATCATTCGTACCCTTTCAGACCCGAACCATTCGTACCCTTTCAGACCCGAACCATTCGTACCCTTTCGGTCCCGACCTGTTCGTACCCTTTCAGACCCGAACCATTCGTACCCTTTTGGTCCCGACCTATTCGTACCCTCTCGGTCCCGACCCGTTCGTACCCTTTCGGTCCCGACCCGTTCGTACCCTTTTGGTCCCGACCCATTCGCACCCTTTCGGTCCCCACCCGTTCGCACCCTTTCGGTCCCGACGCGTTTGCATCCCTTGGATCACAATAAGTTCGTACCTCTTGGATCACAACACGTTCGTACCTTTTGGATCACGACACGTTCGTACATTTTGGATCACGACACGTTCGTACATTTTGGATCACGACACGTTCGTACCTTTTGGATCACGACACGTTCGTATGTCCTGACTTAATAAGTCATGGACTGAACCATATGGACCAGACAGAACCTGCATCCAATGGCACCCTTTGGAACATGCACCCTTTTGGTCGATGGCACCTTTTGGTCCTCGTACCCCTTGATACTCGTAACCCTTGGCACCTCATGCCTTTTGGTTACTTGCACCCTTTGGTAACTCACAACCCTTGGTGACTCATGACTCTTGGCACTCGTACCCTTTGGGTCATTTCCAGCCGTTCAGCCTAACCGCCCATGCTATGGCATGATCCGGGCTGTCCACATAACCGACCCATTGGGACTTGATCCAATCCACTTGGACCGACTAATGGCCATAACCCAATAGCCCATACAAGCCCAACGAACCCACGGAATTCCCCTTTCCAGAACAAAGGCAAACTGGTTCATGGTTATGACCCAATCGGACCATCCGTCCGATCGTCCATGAACCATGGTTTATGGTTGGTTCCACTCGGACATGACCTTGGTCCTTACCAAGACATTCCGTGACCAAAGCACCACATTCATCACGCAGATACAGATAAGGAGAAGAAGAACCAGTATTGAAAAGAAGAAGGAAGAGATCCGGATGCAGTTGGACCAAAACCCAACCCATAAACACGATCTTACCGATCAATGATCTATGGCGATGGTTCGCCAATAACATCCATTACCTGGAACGTCCATGATGTTAATAACCACGCCTTTATCAAGTCTTATCATTCACTTCCAGGAATGATAAGATCCATTCATGGATCGTGCATCACATCCCATGAACTTCCATAAAACTGTCTCTCCACGAACTTCTCCCTTTAAGGCTATATCACCCTTTGGGAGTGAAGTCCGGCCCTCTCTCTTCTTTTCTCATGATTTGCGTGTGTTATCAGACTCAGGAGAAAGGTTTGAGTGTTGATAACAATGATCAAAACCCATCAGAAGGTCGTTCTCAACTTCCCCCATGATCCCTCTCAAAACAGTCTCCATATCGCCTACACATGCATACCGATATTGGATTATTGAATCCGACTCTCTCTCCTTTTCTCTCTGTATTTTCTTCTGTCTGTGATCTCTCATTTCGTGCCTAGGGTCCCCCTATTTATAGAGGACGAGGGGGTAAGTCTTGCCCCACGAACAGGCACGACTTGTTGGTGAAAGGGCATGACTTGGTCGATAAGTTGCACCCCTTGACCACAAGCATCCCTTCGCCCATAACTGACCCTTCTTGGGTCGATACCAAGCCCAAACAGAGACCCAGACCCACCAGGCTTAGCCCATGGCCTTACCCAAGGGTCCACCAGGCCCTAACCACCATGGCCGGACCACCTCGGCCCACCACCGGCCCGGACCCGGACCAACTGCCCAGTACCCGAACACTCCGTCCAGCTGAGTTGAGCTGATCCCCAGCTGGTCCAGCTGAGTGAGCTGGTAGCTCAGCTGAATGAGCTGACCTAAGTAGTGTTGAGCTAGTCTGAGCTTGGTCGAGCTAGGTTTAGCTGGTCGAGCTGGCCGTACACTTCGTCCAGCTGCCAAAACACTCGTCTAGCTCTTTTGACTTGTTTCTTTCCCTCTCATTTGGTTAAGTCCTCATAAACTTAACCCATCCTGACCATGGAACGTTTGTAACTTGATCTAAATGATCCTTAGCTCATTTCCTCGAACCATGGTCAGTCACATGATCCTTATTCAGGATTGGGGATGCTACAAGTCTCCCCCACTTACGATGGATTCGTCCTCGAATCCGAATCAATTGTTTCTTCAGAAACAAACTTGATCTTGCCGGTTGTCTCTTTGACAATTTCCGGTCTAATCATACTACGCTCCCCCACTTGGGTCCAGCATAGGGGTGTCCTACATGGACGCCCATATAGAGCTTCGTATGCCGACATGCCAATACTCTTACGGAAGCTGTTGCTGTACGCAATTCTACCAAAGGTAGATGTCTCTCCCAGGAATCACCCTAGTCCAAGACACGTGCTCGCAACATATCTTCCAACGTTTGAATTGTACGTTCCAATTGTCCATCCGTCTGTGGGTGATAGGCGATACTCATGTTTACTCTTGTTCCCAGCGCTTTCTGAAAAGCATTCCAGAAATCAGATGTAAAACGTGAGTCCCTATCTGATACAATACTAGCCGGCACACCATGTAGTCGGAGAAAACTCATCGATGTACTTGGGTACAATCCGATCAACATCTCCGATTAACTGATGGCCAGAAAGTGTGCCAATTTGTTCAGGTGATCCACCATGAACCAAATCGCATCTTTCTTATTCCTTGGCGTTGGGAACCCAGTCACAAAACCCTTCGTGATATGGTCCCACTCCCATTCCGGAATAGACAAGTTATGTAACAACCCACTCAGAACCTAATGCTTAGCCTTGATGAGTTGACAAGTGAAATACTTATCCAACCATTCGGCCACATCAGCCTTCATACGGATCCAATGATAGTACTTCATGAGGTTCTCGTACATCTTGGGTGTACCGAGATTTTAGACTTATGAGATTCTCTCATAATCTCCTCCTTTAGTACTCTACCATCAGGAACGCTAATCCTTCCACAGACTAGGATTGTACCATCCTTCGCGGTTTGGTACTCAATCCCATGTTTAGAGAAACCTTCCTCAGGTTCTCATCTTGTCCTTGATCATGTACTCTGACTCGTTCATTCTGAACGTAATCACAAGTCCCATGATCCGAGCAATTCATGGCTAAGTCGTAACACATACTCAACACATCGTCTATCCTAGGCAACATGTACTTGTTCTTCACAGTAACCATGTTCAACCCTTGATAGTCGATACACAGACACATGCTACCATCCTTCTTTTTCACAAGAGGACTGGTGCATTCCCAAGGGAACTACTCGAACATATGAACCCCTTGTCAAGCAATTCTTCCAATTGCTTATTTAGCTCGGCCATCTTGGCCGGAGCCATTCGATACGGACTCTTGGACAGTGGAGCTGTCCATGGTTCCAGTTCGATCATGAATGAATCCGACCTATCAGGGGGACACCCTGTAGCGAACGGAACACATTCGGGAACTCAGACACCAACGAGTCCTCAGACTTGACTTCTGTCCCTCACCGGACATTGTCATAATTTGATCCTCGCCTCATGGGCTTGATCAAATTGAAATCCCAACCGTAGGTCAATCTCCGACTTGGTTGTACTGCGACCCTGGTCCCTTCTTGATGTGGTCGACTTTAGCTCGGCCATCTTGGCTGGAGCCATTCGATACGGACTCTAGGACAGTGGAGCTGTCCTTGGTTCTAGTTCGATCATGGATGGATCCGACCTACCAGGGGGGACACCCTGTAGCGAACGAAACACATCTGGGAACTTCAGACACCATCGAATCCTTAGACAGATCTTTTAGATCGACAGAATTGCCGCGCTCCATAGTGGTGATTGTGGCCAGAAGGGCCTCACAACCCTGACATAGCATCCGTTCCACACAGACTACTGAAACCACTACTTCTACTAGAGCCGGACTCAAATTTGGTACTCAACCGGTGAGGTCCAATCTCCAATCGCACACAACCCTTGTGGCAATCGAGAGTGGCCCGATACTTTCCCAACCAGACCATGCCTAGGATCACCTCGTGATACTGTAGGCGAACAACGATCAGATCCACAGGTAGATTCTTACCTTGGATCGTCACCGGGACATTTGTCATAAGGCCTAGTGATTGCATGACTTGCCCATCGGCAGCCTTCACTAACCTCAAATTATCCCCCAAAATCTAAACAGAACAGACCCTTTCCAACCAGCTCTAGGCTCACAAAACTGTGTGTAGCCCTGTGTTGAAAAGTACGTTTGGTTCCACACCACCGGTCATGAGGGTCCCTAGACGATTAGGATCTCGGTTTGATCACACATTTGGAAAACGTCCCATACCATTCTCCAAAGTGTCACACTTTTGCGAATGCTGACACCATTCACAAGAGTGTTTATAGTATATCTCAACCCTCATCATACAAGGACCTAGACGATTAGGATCTCGGTTTGATCACACATTTGGAAAACGTCCCATACCATTCTCCAAAGTGTCACACTTTTGCGAATGCTGACACCATTCACAAGAGTGTTTATAATATACCTCAATCCTCATGTCCTTTCAAGACCATTCATTATTCCTTAGTAACTAGGTTGGCAAACCTCTAGTATAAGGCTCTTGCCCTTAGAGATTGTATCTTGGCTAACCCGCTTCACCTTGGAACTTCACCGTTCTCAAGCGTGATAACCTGCTTACCTCAACTCTCTCCTGGCTCACCCTACTAAGGTTTTTAGAACAACCTTAGTTTTCAGAAAAAAATGTCGGTTTGAACTCAACATTTTTGAGCATGGTCCTAAACAGGATCAAGCATGCTCTGATACCAACTTGTAAGACCCAAACCCGGCCGACTAGGCCGCGGTCGAAGCCTCACGTCGCTCGGTCCGTATACAGACCGAACCTCTAGATTTTTACCCTTATTTTATAATTTCGCCTAAGAGCGAGGGCTATCTTTAGACCTTAGCTTACGACTACCATAGTCGATTCCTAGCTTAGATCCTTTTGAATTATGCACAGTGGAATATTTTCTAGATACCATTGGTTTATAACCAATCTAATACTTGTCCGGTGTAATCGCCTCAGCCTTGGTTAGCTATATCAACTACCAACTAGCTCAAAAGGTCGATCTAAACCAAAACCAAGTCATACTGATCTGAGGTTCCATTCCCCTTGATCATTCTACTAGCATCCTAACCAGATACTATTATAACCCGTATGTGATAAATCATACCTTTGCCACAACCACGGAGCTTAGTAGCTCATCGGACCTCCATAGACCCCAAACTACTCTTAGTTGTCTAATGAACCATTAAACTCATTGAGTGTCTTCTTATATCTTAACTTATTCCTACATAAGACAAATCCCTTTGGGTACTTAGTCATTCAACCAACCATCCCCACAGACTAAGGTAATCCTTGAGAAGTCTTCATTCAGTTAAGGATATGCATCTGGCCTTTATCGGCTCATACAACATCCAACCTCGTTTCACCTTATAGGCAATAGTACCAAGTCCCTTTATGGACTGAGAATGCCCATCATATCCTAAGTCAATCATCCAACCATCCTCACATGACTTAGAACTGATTAGTCTTCATCTTGCCTGATCGGCATTGGTCTATATCCGAGACAACCGATCTAACGTTTTCATAGCAAAATGATGTATTTATTAATCAGGTTAGATCTGACACCTTGATTCCATCCCTTATGGATCAGGTCTCCCTTTTCAACCATGATCAGATCATATACAACTTTACTTGAACAATCACACCTACTCGATCAACGATCCATTCGTACCTTCTCGGTCCTGAATCAATTTCGTACCCTTTTAGACCCAAACCATTTGTACACTTTCAGTCCCGACCCGTTCGTACCCTTTCGGTCCCGACCCGTTCGTACCCTTTCGGTCCCGACCCGTTCGTACCCTTTTGATCCCGACCCGTTCGCACCCTTTCGGTCCCGACCCATTCGCACCCTTTCGGTCCCGACCCGTTCGCACTCTTTCGGTCCCCACCCGTTCGCACCCTTTCGGTCCCAACGCGTTTGCATCCTTTGGATCACATAAGTTCGTACCTCTTGGATCACAATACGTTTGTACCTTTTGGATCACGACACGTTCGTACCTTTTGGATCACGACATGTTCGTACCTTTTGGATCACGACACGTTCATACCTTTTTGGATCACGACACGTTCTTACCTTTTGGATCACGACACGTTCGTACCTTTTGGATCACGACACGTTCGTATGTCCTGACTTAATAAGTCATGGGCTGAACCATATGGACCGGACAGAAACTGCATCCAATGGCACCCTTTGGAACATGCACCCTTTTGGTCGATGGCACCTTTTGGTCGATGGCACCT
>CAJHQQ010005092.1:0-20567 GCA_905132885.1 Moricandia moricandioides | reverse complement strand
CAACAGATTCGACTTCAGGGTGAATATACACTGATTTATGAGTCCAAATCAAGCTTCTTAAATCGTGACTCATTCTGCTTTGATTAGAGTCAAAAAGAAATTGCCAAATGTCAAAACAGCGTAAACTGGAATCACTTGGGTTAATAGTGGGATAACTTCTACATCATAACTCCTATGATATTGATTCAACTTCACGGTGATTATCCACTGATTTATGAGTCCAAATCAAGCTTCTTACATCTTGATTCATTCTGGTTTGATTAGAATCAAGAAGAAATTGCAAAATCTCCAAAAATGGTAAACTGGAATCACTTCGGTTAAAAGTGGGATAACTTATTCATCATAACTCCTATGATATTGATTCAATTTCAAGGTGATGATCCACTGATTTATGATTCCAAATCAAGCTTCTTACATCGTGATTCATTCTGGTTTGATTAAAATCAAGAAGAAATTGCAAAATATCCAAACAGGGTAAATTGGAATCACTTCGGTTAAAAGTGGGATAACTTGTTCATCATAACTCCTATGATATGATTCAACTTCAGGGTGATTATACACTGATTTATGAGTCCAAATCAAGCTTATTACATTGTGATTCATTCTGTTTTGATTAGAATCAAGAAGAAATTGAAAAATCTCCACACAGGGTAAACTGGAATCACTTCGGTTAAAAGTGGGATAACTTCTTCATCATAACTCCTATGATATTGATTCAACTTCAGGGTAATTATACACTGATTTATGAGTCACAATCAAGCTTCTTACATCGTGATTCATTCTTTTTTTATTAGAATAAAGAAGAAATTGCAAAATCTCCAAACATGGTAAACTGGAATCACGTCGGTTAAAAGTGGGATAACTTCTTCATCATAACTCCTATGATATTGATTCAACTTCAGGGTGATTATCCACTTAATTATGTGTCCAAGTCAAGCTTCTTACATCTTGATTCATTCTGGTTTGATTAGAAACAAGAAGAAATTGCCAAATCTCCAAACATGGTTAACCAGAATCACTTCGGTTAAAAGTGGGATAACTTCTTCATCATAACTCATATGATGTTGATTTAACTTCCGGGCTATTATCCACTGACTTATGAGTCAAAATCAAGCTTCTTACATCTTGATTCATTCTGCTTTGATTAGAATCAAGAAGAAATTGCCAAATCTCCAAACGTGGTAAACTGGAATCACTTCGGTTAAAGTGGGATAACTTCTTCATCATAACTCCTATGATATTGATTCAATTTCAAGGTGATGATCCACTGATTTATGAGTCCAAATCAAGCTTCTTACATTGTGATTCATTCTGGTTTGATTAGAATCAAGAAGAAATTGCAAAAAATCCAAACAGGGTAAATTGGAATCACTTCGGTTAAAAGTGGGATAACTTCTTCATCATAACTCCTATGATATTGATTCAACTTCAGGGTAATTATCCACTTATTTATGAGTCCAAATCAAGCTTCTGACATCGTGATTCATTCTGGTTTGTTTAGAATCAAGAAGAAATTGCAAAATCTCCAAATAGGATAAACTGGAATCACTTCGGTTAAAATTGGGATAACTTCTTCATCATAACTCCTATGATATTGATTCAACTTCAGGGTAATTTATCCACTGATTTTTATGGAGTCCAAATAAAAGCTTCTTAGTTGTTATTCATTCCTAGTTTGAATTAGAAATCCAAGAAAGAAATTGCAAAAATCTCTAAAAAGGGAACTTGAATATTCACTTCGGTTTTTAAAAGTGGGGAAAACTTCTTTCATCATAACTCATATGATATTGATTCAACTTCAGGATAATATTGAACGGCATTTATGAGTCCAAATCAAGCTTCTTAAAAATTCGTTGACTAACTGGAATTCACATGGGTTAAAAGTGGCGATAACTTGTTTCATTCATAACTCCTATGATTATTGATTCAACTTCAGTGGTGATTATTACACGATTATGAGTCCAAATCAAGCTTTTATTACACGTGATTCATTCTGGTTTGATTATAATCAAATGAAGAATTGTAAAATCTCCCACACAGGGTAAAACTGGGAATCACTCGGTTAAAAGTGGGATAACTACTTCATCATAACTCCTATGATATTGATTTAACTTCAGGGTAATTATAAACTGATTTATGAGTCAAAATAAAGCTTCTTACATCTTTATTCATTCTTGTTTTATTAGAATCAAGAAGAAATTGCAAAATCTCCAAAAAGGGTAAACTGGAATTACTACGGTTAAAAGTGGGATAACTTCTTGATCATAACTCCTATGATATTGATTCAACTTCAGGGTGATTATCCACTGATTTGTGAGTCCACATCATCTTCTTTCATTGTGATTCATTCTGGTTTGATTAAAATAAAGAAAAAATTGCAAAATCTCCAAACAGGATAAACTGGAATCACTTCGGTTAAAAGTTGGATAACTTTTTCATCAAAACTCCTATGATATTGATTCAATTTCAAGGTGATGATCCACTGATTTATGTGTCCAAATCAAGCTTCTTACATCGTGCTTCATTCTGGTTTATTAGAATCAAGAAGAAATTGCAAAAAATACAAACATGGTAAACTGGAATCACGTCGGTTAAAAGTGGGATAACTTCTTCATCATAAATCCTATGATATTGATTCAACTTCATGGGAATTATTGAATGATTTATTAGTTCAAATCAAAGATTCTTAGATCGTGATTCATTCTGGTTTAATTAGAATCAAGAAGAATTTGCCAAATCTTCAAACAGGGTAAACTGGAATCACTTCGGTTAAAAGTGGGATAACTTCTTCATCATAACTCCTATCATAATGATTCAACTTCAGGGTAATTATACACTGAATTATGAGTTTATATCAAGCTTCTTAGATCGTGGTTCATTCTGGTTTTATTAGTATCAAGAAGAAATTGCCAAATCTCCAAACAGGGTAAACTGGAATCACTTCGGTTTAAAAGTGGGATAACTTCTTCATCATAACTCCAATGATGTTGATTCAACTTCAGGGTTATTCTACACTGATTTATGAGTCCAAATCAAGCTTCTTACATCTTGATTCATTCTGGTTTTATTAGAATCAAGAAGAAATTGCCAAATCTCCAAACAAGGTAACTGGAATCCACTTCGGTTAAAAGGTGGGATAACTTCTTCATCATAACTCCAATGATATTGATTCAACTTCAGGGTGATTCTAAACTGATTTATGAGTCCAAATCAAGCTTTCTTACATCGTGATTCATCTGGTTTATTTGTATCAAGAAGAAATTGCCAAATCTCCCAAAACAGGTAAACTGGAATCACTTCGGTTTAAAAGTGGGATAACTTCTTCATCATAAACTCCTATGATATTGATTCAAACTCAGGGTGATTCTACCTATTTATGAGTCCAAATCAAGCTTCTTACATCGTGATTCATTCTGTTTTATAGTATCAAGAAAAAATTTGCCAAATCTCCAAACAAGGGGCAAACTGGAATCACTTCGGTAAAAGTGGGATAACTATTCATCATAAGTCCAATGATATTGATTTAACTTCAGGATGATTCTACACTGATTTATGAGTCCAAATCAAGCTTCTTACATCGTGATTCATTCTGGTTTTATTTGTATCAAGAAGAAATTACCAAATCTCCAAACAGGACAAACTGGAATCACTTCAGTTAAAAGTGGGATAACTTCTTCATCATATGTCCAATGATATTGATTCAACTTCAGGATGATTCTAACTGATTTATGAGTCCAGATCAAGTTTCTTACATCGTGATTCATTCTGGTTTTATTTGTATCAGGAAGAAATTGCCAAATCTCCAAACAGGGTAAACTGGAATCACTACGGTTAAAAGTGGGATAACTTCTTCATCATAAGTCCAATGATATTGATTCAACTTCAGGATGATTCTACACTGATTTATGAGTCCATATCAAGCTTTCTTACATCGTGATTCATTCTGGTTTTATTAGTATCAAGAAGAAATTGCCAAATCTCCAAACAGGGCAAACTGGAATCACTACAATTAAAAGTGGGATAAACTTCTTCATCATAACTACAATGATATTGATTCAACTTCAGGGTGTTCTACACTGATTAATGAGTCCAAATCAAGCTTCTTACATCGTGATTCATTCTGGTTTTATTATTATCAAGAATAAATTCCCAAAATCTCCAAAAAAGAGCAAACTGGAATCACTTCGGTTAAAAGTGGGATAACTTCTTCATCATAACTCCTATGATCTTGATGCGCCCCTAGGATGCTCTCTGGTTGATGGGAATGGATAGATCCTTGCAAGAACGAATCAGTGACTCAGTTCTTCAAGGTTTGTGGACTGAATGGTGACACAAGAGGGATGGAAGATCTCTTGATACTCCTAGATGAACAAATCGGATATGACACACCAATTTAGACACCCTTAGGTCTCTGGATACTACACACCAGAACTCGACACACTTTCTAGAGAGAGAGCCGTCAAGGAGAAAGATAACTTGTTGATTAAAAGATGGATGAGTACAATAGGGTTTAGAGACCCCTTTAAATAAGGAGAAACCACAGAACATGCTCTCTAGGGTTTCGGAAATAAGCAAAAAGGAAACTATAGTTTAAGTTTAACATAAGCTTTAAAATGAAATAAAAATGTAAACTTCTTTAGCCTTGGACCGAGATAGGGCCTAAGTGATGTGAAGACAAGTTGTGGCCTCGTTAAAAACCTTCCTCCGGAAAACCTCGTGGGACAAAACCAAAAGCAAGGAAAAGAGCATGCACCCCATGTCTTGGCTAGACACTAACTCAGCTTGATGTAGAGATGGCTTGAATGGTTATCAAGACATCTCGGATCAGACCTTGTCCAAGACTTTCTTGTTGTGGATGTGAAGTGAGTAATCCAACAACATTCTCTTTAAGCTTCTTGACTCTGGAACGAGTCATGGGACCTTCAGGAATGGCTAGAGCATCATCACCAGGCTGCTGGTGCAATGTGGCTTCATGTGGCTCATCTAGACTCTCCTTGTTCTCCTTAGTGATCCGGTCCATGATCACATCAGATCTTGAGTCAACTTTAGGGTGATTCGACACTGATTTATGAGTCCAGATCAAGTTTCTTACATCGTGATTCATTCTGGTTTTATTTGTATCAAGAAGAAATTGCCAAATCTCCAAAAAGGGCAAACTCGAATCACTTCGGTTAAAAAGTGGGATAACTTCTTCATCATAACTCCAATGATATTGATTCAACTTCAGGGTGATTCTACACTGATTAATGAGTCCAAATCAAGCTTCTTACATCGTGATTCATTCTGGTTTTATTATTATCAAGAATAAATTACCAAATCTCCAAACAGGACAAAGTGGAATCACTTCGGTTAAAATTGGGATAACTTCTTCATCATAACTCCTATGATCTTGAGTCACTTCATGGTGATTCGACACTGATTTATGAGTCCAAATCAAGCTTCTTACATCTTGATTCATTCTGGTTTTATTAGTATCAAGAAGAAAATTGCCAAATCTCCAAAAAGGGCAAACTAGAATCACTTTCATTTAAAAGTGGGATAACTTCTTCATCGTAAGTCCAATGATATTGATTCAACTTCAGGATGATTCTAAACTGATTTATGAGTCCCACTTCAAGCTTCTTACATCGTGATTCATTCTGGTTTTATTTGTATCAAGAAGAAATTGCAAAATCTCCAAACAAGGCAAAATGGTATCACTTCGGTTAAAGGTGGGATAACTTCTTCATCATAACTCCAATGATATTGATTCAACTTCAGGGTGATTCTACACTGATTTATGAGTCCAAATCAAGCTTCTTACATCGTGATTCATTCTGGTTTTATTATTATCAAGAATAAATTCCCAAATCTCCAAATAGGGCAAACTGGAATCACTTCGGTTAAAAGTGGGATAACTTCTTCATCATAGATCCTATGATCTTGAGTCAACTTCAGGGTGATTCGACACTGATTTATGATTCCAAATCAAGCTTCTTACATCGTAATTCATTCTGGTTTTATTAGTATCAAGAAGAAATTGAGAAATCTCCAAACAGGGAAACTGGAATCACTTCGGTTAAAAGTGGGATAACTTCTTCATCATAAGTCCAATGATATTGATTCAACTTCAGGATGATTCTACACTGATTTATGAGTCCAAATCAAGCTTCTTAAATCGTGATTCATTCTGGTTTTATTATTATCAAGAATAAATTCTCAAATCTCCAAATAGGGCAAACTGGAATCACTTCGGTTAAAAGTGGGATAACTTCTTCATCATAGATCCCTATGATCTTGAGTCAACTTCAGGGTGATTCGACACTGATTTATGAGTCCGAATCAAACTTCTTACATCGTTATTCATTCTGGTTTTATTAGTATCAAGAAGAAATTGAGAAATCTCCAAACAGGGCAAACTGGAATCACTTCGGTTAAAAGTGGGATAACTTCTTCATCATAAGTCCAATGATATTGATTCAACTTCAGGATGATTCTACACTGATTTATGAGTCCAAATCAAGCTTCTTACATCGTGATTCATTCTGGTTTTATTATTATCAAGAATAAATTCCCAAATCTCCAAATAGGGCAAACTGGAATCACTTCGGTTAAAAGTGGGATAACTTCTTCATCATAGATCCTATGATCTTGAGTCAACTTCAGGGTGATTCGACACTGATTTATGAGTCCAAATCAAGCTTCTTACATCGTGATTCATTCTGGTTTTATTTGTATCAAGAAGAAATTGCCAAATCTCCAAACAGGGTAAACTGGAATCACTACGGTTAAAAGTGGGATAACTTCTTCATCATAAGTCCAATGATATTGATTCAACTTCAGGATGATTCTACACTGATTTATGAGTCCAAATCAAGCTTCTTACATCGTGATTCATTCTGGTTTTATTAGTATCAAGAAGAAATTGCCAAATCTCCAAACAGGGCAAACTGGAATCACTTCGGGTAAAAGTGGGATAACTTCTTCATCATAACTCCAATGATATTATTCAACTTCAGGGTGATTCTACACTGATTTATGAGTCCAAATAAAGCTTCTTACATCGTGATTCATTCTGGTTTTATTAGTATCAAGAAGAAATTGCCAAATCTCCAAACAGGGCAAACTGGAATCACTTCGGTTAAACGTGGGATAACTTCTTCATCATAACTCCTATGATATTGATTAAACTTCAGGGTGATTCTACACTGATTTATGAGTCCAGGTCAAGCTTCTTACATCGTGATTCATTCTGGTTTTATTTGTATCAAGAAGAAATTGCCAAATCTCCAAACAGGGTAAACTGGAATCTCTACGGTTAAAAGTGGGATAACTTCTTCATCATAAGTCCAATGATATTGATTCAACTTCAGGATGATTCTACACTGATTTATGAGTCCAAATCAAGCTTCTTACATCGTGATTCATTCTGGTTTTATTTGTATCAAGAAGAAATTACCAAATCTCCAAACAGGGCAAACTGGAATCACTTCGGTTAAAAGTGGGATAATTTCTTCATCATAAGTCCAATGATATTGATTCAACTTCAGGATGATTCTAAACTGATTTATGAGTCCAGATCAAGTTTCTTACATCGTGATTCATTCTGGTTTTATTTGTATCAGGAAGAAATTGCCAAATCTCCAAACAGGGTAAACTGGAATCACTACGGTTAAAAGTGGGATAACTTCTTCATCATAAGTCCAATGATATTGATTCAACTTCAGGATGATTCTACACTGATTTATGAGTCCATATCAAGCTTCTTACATCGTGATTCATTCTGGTTTTATTAGTATCAAGAAGAAATTGCCAAATCTCCAAACAGGGCAAACTGGAATCACTACGGTTAAAAGTGGGATAACTTCTTCATCATAACTCCAATGATATTGATTCAACTTCAGGGTGATTCTACACTGATTAATGAGTCCAAATCAAGCTTCTTACATCGTGATTCATTCTGGTTTTATTATTATCAAGAATAAATTACCAAATCTCCAAACAGGACAAAGTGGAATCACTTCGGTTAAAATTGGGATAACTTCTTCATCATAACTCCTATGATCTTGAGTCAACTTCATGGTGATTCGACACTGATTTATGAGTCCAAATCAAGCTTCTTACATCTTGATTCATTCTGGTTTTATTAGTATCAAGAAGAAATTGCCAAATCTCCAAAAAGGGCAAACTAGAATCACTTCATTTAAAAGTGGGATAACTTCTTCATCGTAAGTCCAATGATATTGATTCAACTTCAGGATGATTCTAAACTGATTTATGAGTCCACTTCAAGCTTCTTACATCGTGATTCATTCTGGTTTTATTTGTATCAAGAAGAAATTGCCAAATCTCCAAACAAGGCAAAATGGTATCACTTCGGTTAAAGGTGGGATAACTTCTTCATCATAACTCCAATGATATTGATTCAACTTCAGGGTGATTCTACACTGATTTATGAGTCCAAATCAAGCTTCTTACATCGTGATTCATTCTGGTTTTATTATTATCAAGAATAAATTCCCAAATCTCCAAATAGGGCAAACTGGAATCACTTCGGTTAAAAGTGGGATAACTTCTTCATCATAGATCCTATGATCTTGAGTCAACTTCAGGGTGATTCGACACTGATTTATGATTCCAAATCAAGCTTCTTACATCGTAATTCATTCTGGTTTTATTAGTATCAAGAAGAAATTGAGAAATCTCCAAACAGGGAAACTGGAATCACTTCGGTTAAAAGTGGGATAAACTTCTTCATCATAAGTCCAATGATATTGATTCAACTTCAGGATGATTCTACACTGATTTATGAGTCCAAATCAAGCTTCTTAAATCGTGATTCATTCTGGTTTTATTATTATCAAGAATAAATTCTCAAATCTCCAAATAGGGCAAACTGGAATCACTTCGGTTAAAAGTGGGATAACTTCTTCATCATAGATCCTATGATCTTGAGTCAACTTCAGGGTGATTCGACACTGATTTATGAGTCCAAATCAAACTTCTTACATCGTTATTCATTCTGGTTTTATTAGTATCAAGAAGAAATTGAGAAATCTCCAAACAGGGCAAACTGGAATAACTTCGGTTAAAAGTGGGATAACTTCTTCATCATAAGTCCAATGATATTGATTCAACTTCAGGATGATTCTACACTGATTTATGAGTCCAAATCAAGCTTCTTACATCGTGATTCATTCTGGTTTTATTATTATCAAGAATAAATTCCCAAATCTCCCAAATAGGGCAAACCGGAATCACTTCGGTTAAAAGTGGGATAACTTCTTCATCATAGATCCTATGATCTTGAGTCAACTTCAGGGTGATTCGACACTGATTTATGAGTCCAAATCAAGCTTCTTACATCGTGATTCATTCTGGTTTTATTTGTATCAAGAAGAAATTGCCAAATCTCCAAACAGGGTAAACTGGAATCACTACGGTTAAAAGTGGGATAACTTCTTCATCATAAGTCCAATGATATTGATTCAACTTCAGGATGATTCTACACTGATTTATGAGTCCAAATCAAGCTTCTTACATCGTGATTCATTCTGGTTTATTAGTATCTAGAAGAAATTGCCAAATCTCCAAACAGGGCAAACTGGAATCACTTCGGGTAAAAGTGGGATAACTTCTTCATCATAACTCCAATGATATTATTCAACTTCAGGGTGATTCTACACTGATTTATGAGTCCAAATAAAGCTTCTTACATCGTGATTCATTCTGGTTTTATTAGTATCAAGAAGAAATTGCCAAATCTCCAAACAGGGCAAACTGGAATCACTTCGGTTAAAAGTGGGATAACTTCTTCATCATAAACTCCTATGATATTGATTAAACTTCAGGGTGATTCTACACTGATTTATGAGTCCAGGTCAAGCTTCTTACATCGTGATTCATTCTGGTTTTATTTGTATCAAGAAGAAATTGCCAAATCTCCAAACAGGGTAAACTGGAATCTCTACGGTTAAAAGTGGGATAACTTCTTCATCATAAGTCCAATGATATTGATTCAACTTCAGGATGATTCTACACTGATTTATGAGTCCAAATCAAGCTTCTTACATCGTGATTCATTCTGGTTTTATTTGTATCAAGAAGAAATTACCAAATCTCCAAACAGGGCAAACTGGAATCACTTCGGTTAAAAGTGGGATAATTTCTTCATCATAAGTCCAATGATATTGATTCAACTTCAGGATGATTCTAAACTGATTTATGAGTCCAGATCAAGTTTCTTACATCGTGATTCATTCTGGTTTTATTTGTATCAGGAAGAAATTGCCAAATCTCCAAACAGGGTAAACTGGAATCACTACGGTTAAAAGTGGGATAACTTCTTCATCATAAGTCCAATGATATTGATTCAACTTCAGGATGATTCTACACTGATTTATGAGTCCATATCAAGCTTCTTACATCGTGATTCATTCTGGTTTTATTAGTATCAAGAAGAAATTGCCAAATCTCCAAACAGGGCAAACTGGAATCACTACGGTTAAAAGTGGGATAACTTCTTCATCATAACTACAATGATATTGATTCAACTTCAGGGTGATTCTACACTGATTAATGAGTCCAAATCAAGCTTCTTACATCGTGATTCATTCTGGTTTTATTATTATCAAGAATAAATTCCCAAATCTCCAAACAGAGCAAACTGGAATCACTTCGGTTAAAAGTGGGATAACTTCTTCAGCATAACTCCTATGATCTTGATGCGCCCCTAGGATGCTCTCTGGTTGATGGGAATGGATAGATCCTTGCAAGAACGAATCAGTGACTCAAGTTCTTCAAGGTTTGTGGACTGAATGGTGACACAAGAGGGATGGAAGATCTCTTGATACTCCTAGATGAACAAATCGGATATGACACACCAATTTAGACACCCTTAGGTCTCTGGATACTACACACCAGAACTCGACACACTTTCTAGAGAGAGAGCCGTCAAGGAGAAAGATAACTTGTTGATTAAAAGATGGATGAGTACAATAGGGTTTAGAGACCCCTTTAAATAAGGAGAAACCACAGAACATGCTCTCTAGGGTTTCGGAAATAAGCAAAAAGGAAACTATAGTTTAAGTTTAACATAAGCTTTAAAATGAAATAAAAATGTAAACTTCTTTAGCCTTGGACCGAGATAGGGCCTAAGTGATGTGAAGACAAGTTGTGGCCTCGTTAAAAACCTTCCTCCGGAAAACCTCGTGGGACAAAACCAAAAGCAAGGAAAAGAGCATGCACCCCATGTCTTGGCTAGACACTAACTCAGCTTGATGTAGAGATGGCTTGAATGGTTATCAAGACATCTCGGATCAGACCTTGTCCAAGACTTTCTTGTTGTGGATGTGAAGTGAGTAATCCAACAACATTTTCTTTAAGCTTCTTGACTCTGGAACGAGTCATGGGACCTTCAGGAATGGCTAGAGCATCATCACCAGGCTGCTGGTGCAATGTGGCTTCATGTGGCTCATCTAGACTCTCCTTGTTCTCCTTAGTGATCCGGTCCATGATCACATCAGATCTTGAGTCAACTTCAGGGTGATTCGACACTGATTTATGAGTCCAGATCAAGTTTCTTACATCGTGATTCATTCTAGTTTTATTTGTATCAAGAAGAAATTGCCAAATCTCCAAAAAGGGCAAACTCGAATCACTTCGGTTAAAAGTGGGATAACTTCTTCATCATAACTCCAATGATATTGATTCAACTTCAGGGTGATTCTACACTGATTAATGAGTCCAAATCAAGCTTCTTACATCGTGATTCATTCTGGTTTTATTATTATCAAGAATAAATTACCAAATCTCCAAACAGGGCAAAGTGGAATCACTTCGGTTAAAATTGGGATAACTTCTTCATCATAACTCCTATGATCTTGAGTCAACTTCATGGTGATTCGACACTGATTTATGAGTCCAAATCAAGCTTCTTACATCTTGATTCATTCTGGTTTTATTAGTATCAAGAAGAAATTGCCAAATCTCCAAAAAGGGCAAACTAGAATCACTTCATTTAAAAGTGGGATAACTTCTTCATCGTAAGTCCAATGATATTGATTCAACTTCAGGATGATTCTAAACTGATTTATGAGTCCACTTCAAGCTTCTTACATCGTGATTCATTCTGGTTTTATTTGTATCAAGAAGAAATTGCCAAATCTCCAAACAGGGTAAACTGGAATCACTACGGTTAAAAGTGGGATAACTTCTTCATCATAAGTCCAATGATATTGATTCAACTTCAGGATGATTCTACACTGATTTATGAGTCCATTTCAAGCTTCTTACATCGTGATTCATTCTGGTTTTATTATTATCAAGAAGAAATTGCCAAATCTCCAAACTAGGCAAACTGGAACCACTTCGGTTAAAAGTGGGATAACTTCTTCATCATAACTCCAATGATATTGATTCAACTTCAGGGTGATTCTACACTGATTTATGATTCCAAATCAAGCTTCTTACATCGTGATTCATTCTGGTTTTATTAGTATCAAGAAGAAATTGCCAAATCTCCAAACAGGGCAAAATGGTATCACTTCGGTTAAAGGTGGGATAACTTCTTCATCATAACTCCAATGATATTGATTCAACTTCAGGGTGATTCTACACTGATTTATGAGTCCAAATCAAGCATCTTACATCGTGATTCATTCTGGTTTTATTATTATCAAGAATAAATTCCCAAATCTCCAAATAGGGCAAACTGGAATCACTTCGGTTAAAAGTGGGATAACTTCTTCATCATAGATCCTATGATCTTGAGTCAACTTCAGGGTGATTCGACACTGATTTATGAGTCCAAATCAAGCTTCTTACATCGTGATTCATTCTGGTTTTATTAGTATCAAGAAGAAATTGAGAAATCTCCAAACAGGGCAAACTGGAATCACTTCGGTTAAAAGTGGGATAACTTCTTCATCATAAGTCCAATGATATTGATTCAACTTCAGGATGATTCTACACTGATTTATGAGTCCAAATCAAGGTTTTTACATCCTGATTCATTCTAGTTTTATTTGTATCAAGAAGAAATTACCAAATCTCCAAACAGGGCAAACTGGAATCACTTCGGTTAAAAGTGGGATAACTTCTTCATCATAACTCCAATGATATTGATTCAACTTCAGGGTGATTCTACACTGATTAATGATTCCAAATCAAGCTTCTTACATCGTGATTCATTCTGATTTTATTAGTATCAAGAATAAATTCCCAAATCTCCAAACAGGGCAAACTGGAATCACTTCGGTTAAAAGTGGGATAACTTCGTCATCATAAGTCCAATGATATTGATTCAACTTCAGGATGATTCTAATCTGATTTATGAGTCCACATCAAGTTTCTTACATCGTGATTCATTCTGGTTTTATTTGTATCAAGAAGAAATTGTCAAATCTCCAAACAAGGCAAACTGGAATCACTTCGGTTAAAAGTGGGATAACTTCTTCATCATAAGTCCAATGATATTGATTCAACTTCAGGATGATTCTAAACTGATTTATGAGTCCAGATCAAGTTTCTTACATCGTGATTCATTCTGGTTTTATTTGTATCAAGAAGAAATTGTCAAATCTCCAAACAGGGCAAACTGGAATCACTTCGGTTAAAAGTGGGATAACTTCTTCATCATAACTCCAATGATATTGATTCAACTTCAGGATGATTCTACACTGATTTATGAGTCCAAATCATGCTTCTTACATCGTGATTCATTCTGGTTTTATTTGTATCAAGAAAAAATTGCCAAATCTCCAAATAGGGCAAACTGGAATCACTTCGGTTAAAAGTGGGATAACTTCTTCATCATAACTTCAATGATATTGATTCAACTTCAGGGTGATTCTACACTGATTAATGAGTCCAAATCAAGCTTCTTACATCGTGATTCATTCTGGTTTTATTACTATCAAGAATAAATTCCCAAATCTCCAAACAGGACAAACTGGAATCACTTCGGTTAAAAGTGGGATAACTTCTTCATCATAACTTCTATGATCTTGAGTCAACTTCAGGGTGATTCGACACTGATTTATGAGTCCAAATCAAGCTTCTTACATCGTGATTCATTCTGGTTTTATTAGTATCAAGAAGAAATTGCCAATCTCCAAAAAGGGCAAACTAGAATCACTTCGGTTAAAAGTGGGATAACTTCTTCATCGTAAGTCCAATGATATTGATTCAACTTCAGGATGATTCTAAACTGATTTATGAGTCCAGGTAAAGCTTCTTACATCGTGACTCATTCTGGTTTTATTTGTATCAAGATGAAATTGTCAAATCTCCAAACAGGGTAAACTGGAATCACTACGGTTAAAAGTGGGATAACTTCTTCATCATAAGTCCAATTATATTGATTCAACTTCAGGATGATTCTACACTGATTTATGAGTCCATATCAAGCTTCTTACATCGTGATTCATTCTGGTTTTATTAGTATCAAGAAGAAATTGCCAAATCTCCAAACAGGGCAAACTGGAATCACTTCGGTTAAAAGTGGGATAACTTCTTCATCATAACTCCAATGATATTGATTAAACTTCAGGGTGATTCTACACTGATTTATGTGTCCAAATCAAGCTTCTTACATCGTGATTCATTCTGGTTTTATTAGTATCAAGAAGAAATTGCCAAATCTCCAAACAGGACAAACTGGAATCACTTCGGTTAAAAGTGGGATAACTTCTTCATCATAACTCCAATGATATTGATTCAACTTCAGGGTGATTCTACACTGATTAATGAGTCCAAATCAAGATTCTTACATCGTGATTCATTCTGGTTTTATTTGTATAAAGAAGAAATGGCCAAATCTCCAAACAGGGTAAACTGGAATCACTACGGTTAAAAGTGGGATAACTTCTTCATCATAACTCCTATGATCTTGAGTCAACTTCAGGGTGATTCGACACTGATTTATGAGTCCAAAATCAAGCTTCTTACATCGTGATTCATTCTGGTTTTATTAGTATCAAGAAGAAATTGCCAAATCTCCAAAAAGGGCAAACTGGAATCACTTCGGTTAAAAGTGGGATAACTTCTTCATCATAACTCCAATGATATTGATTCAACTTCAGGGTGATTCTTACATCGTGATTTATTCTGGTTTTATTATTATCAAGAATAAATTCCCAAATCTCCTAACAGGGCAAACTGGAATCACTTCGGTTAAAAGTGGGATAACTTCTTCATCATAAGTCCTATGATCTTGAGTCAACTTCAGGGTGATTCGACACTGATTTATGAGTCCAAATCAAGCTTCTTACATCGTGATTCATTCTGGTTTTATTAGTATCAAGAAGAAATTGTCAAATCTCCAAACAGGGCAAACTGGAATCACTTCGGTTAAAAGTGGGATAACTTCTTCATCATAACTCCAATGATATTGATTCAATTTCAGGGTGATTCTACACTGATTAATGAGTCCAAATCAATCTTCTTACTTCGTGATACATTCTGGTTTTATTATTATCAAGAAGAAATTACCAAATCTCCAAACAGGGCAAACTGGAATCACTTCGGTTAAAAGTGGGATAACTTCTTCATCATAACTCCAATGATATTTATTCAACTTCAGGGTGATTCTACACTGATTAATGATTCCAAATCAAGCTTCTTACATCGTGATTCATTCTGGTTTTATTAGTATCAAGAATAAATACCCAAATCTCCAAACAGGACAAACTGGAATCACTTCGGTTAAAAGTGGGATAACTTCGTCATCATAAGTCCAATGATATTGATTCAACTTCAGGATGATTCTAAACTGATTTATGAGTCCAGATCAAGTTTCTTACATCGTGATTCATTCTGGTTTTATTTGTATCAAGAAGAAATTGTCAAATCTCCAAACAGGGCAAACTGGAATCACTTCGGTTAAAAGTGGGATAACTTCTTCATCATAACTCCAATGATATTGATTCAACTTCAGGATGATTCTACACTGATTTATGAGTCCAAATCATGCTTCTTACATCGTGATTCATTCTGGTTTTATTTGTATCAAGAAAAAATTGCCAAATCTCCAAATAGGGCAAACTGGAATCACTTCGGTTAAAAGTGGGATAACTTCTTCATCATAACTTCCAATGATATTGATTCAACTTCAGGGTGATTCTACACTGATTAATGAGTCCAAATCAAGCTTCTTACATCGTGATTCATTCTGGTTTTATTATTATCAAGAATAAATTCCCAAATCTCCAAACAGGACAAACTGGAATCACTTCGGTTAAAAGTGGGATAACTTCTTCATCATAACTCCTATGATCTTGAGTCAACTTCAGGGTGATTCGACACTGATTTATGAGTCCAAATCAAGCTTCTTACATCGTGATTCATTCTGGTTTTATTAGTATCAAGAAGAAATTGCCAATCTCCAAAAAGGGCAAACTAGAATCACTTCGGTTAAAAGTGGGATAACTTCTTCATCGTAAGTCCAATGATATTGATTCAACTTCAGGATGATTCTAAACTGATTTATGAGTCCAGGTAAAGCTTCTTACATCGTGACTCATTCTGGTTTTATTTGTATCAAGATGAAATTGTCAAATCTCCAAACAGGGTAAACTGGAATCACTACGGTTAAAAGTGGGATAACTTCTTCATCATAAGTCCAATTATATTGATTCAACTTCAGGATGATTCTACACTGATTTATGAGTCCATATCAAGCTTCTTACATCGTGATTCATTCTGGTTTTATTAGTATCAAGAAGAAATTGCCAAATCTCCAAACAGGGCAAACTGGAATCACTTCGGTTAAAAGTGGGATAACTTCTTCATCATAACTCCAATGATATTGATTCAACTTCAGGGTGATTCTACACTGATTTATGAGTCAAATCAAGCTTCTTACATCGTGATTCATTCTGGTTTTATTAGTATCAAGAAGAAATTGCCAAATCTCCAAACAGGGCAAAATGGAATCACTTCGGTTAAAGGTGGGATAACTTCTTCATCATAACTCCAATGATATTGATTCAACTTCAGGGTGATTCTACACTGATTAATGAGTCCAAATCAAGCTTCTTACATCGTGATTCATTCTGGTTATTTAGTATCAAGATGAAATTGCCAAATCTCCAAACAGGACAAATTGGAATCACTTCGGTTAAAAGTGGGATATCTTCTTCATCGTAAGTCCAAGGATATTGTTTCAACTTCAGGATGATTCTAACTGATTATGAGTCCAAGGTCAAGCTTCTTACATCGTGATTCATTCTGGTTTTATTGTATCAAGAAGAAATTGCCAAATCTCCAAACAGGGTAAACTGGAATCACTACGTTAAAAGTGGGATAACTTCTCATCATAAGTTCAATGATCATTGATTCAACTTTCGGATGATTCTACACTGATTTATGAGTCCAAATCAAGCTTCTTACATCGTGATTCATTCTGGTTTTATTAGTATCAAGAAGAAATTGCCAAATCTCCAAACAGGGCAAACTGGAATCACTTCGGTTAAAAGTGGGATAACTTCTTCATCATAACTCCAATGATATTGATTAAACTTCAGGGGTGATTCTACACTGATTTATGTGTCCCAAATCAAGATTCTTACATCGTGATTCATTCTGGTTTTATTAGTATCAAGAAGAAATTGCCAAATCTCCAAACAGGAAAAACTGGAATCACTTCGGTTAAAAGTGGGATAAACTTCTTCATCATAACTCCAATGATATTGATTCAACTTCAGGGTGATTCTACACTGATTAATGAGTCCAAATCAAGCTTCTTACATCGTGATTCATTCTGGTTTTATTAGTATCAAGAATAAATTGCCAAATTCTCCAAACAGGGCAAACTGGAATCACTTCGGTTAAAAGTGGGATAACTTCGTCATCATAAGTCCAATGATATTGATTCAACTTCAGGGATGATTCTACACTGATTTATGAGTCCAAATCAAGCTTCTTACATCGTGATTCATTCTGGTTTATTTGTATCAAGAAGAAATTGCCAAATCTCCAAACAGGCAAAACTGGAATCACTTCGGTTAAAAGTGGGATAACTTCTTCATCATAACTCCAATGATATTGATTCAACTTCAGGGTGATTCTACACTGATTAATGAGTCCAAATCAAGCTTCTTACATCGTGATTCATTCTGGTTTTTATTAGTATCAAGAAAAATTCCCAAATCTCCAAACAGGGCAAACTGGAATCACTTCGGTTAAAAGTGGGATAACTTCTTCATCATAACTCTATGATCTTGAGTCAACTTCAGGGTGATTCTACACTGATTTATGAGTCCAAATCAAGCTTCTTACATCGTGATTCATTCTGGTTTATTAGTATCAAGAAGAAATTTGCCAAATCTCCAAACAGGGCAAACTGGAATCACTTCGGTTAAAAGTGGATAACTTCTTCATCATAAGTCCAATGATATTGATTCAACTTCAGGATGATTCTACACTGATTTATGAGTCCAAGTCAAAGCTTCTTACATCGTGATTCATTCTGGTTTTATTTAGTATCAAGAATGAAATTGCAAATCTCCAAACAGGGCAACTGGGAATCACTTCGTTAAAAGTGGGATAACTTCTTCATCATAAACTCCAATTTATATTTGATTCAACTCAGGATGATTCTACACTGATTATGAGTCCATATCAAGCTTTTACATCGTGATTCATTCTGGTTTTTTAGTATCAAGAATAAATTACCAAATCTCCAAAACAGGGCAAACTGGAATCACTTCGGTTAAAAAAGTGGGATAACTTCTTCATCATAACTCCTATGATATTGATCAACTTCAGGGTGATTCTACACTGATTTATGAGTCCAAATCAAGCTTCTTACATCGTGATTCATTCTGGTTTTATTAGTATCAAGAAGAAATTGCCAATCTCCAAACAGGGCAAAATGGAATCACTTCGGTTAAAGGTGGGATAACTTCTTCATCATAACTTCCCAATGGATTATTGAGTTCAACTTTCAGGGTAGATTCTACACTGATTTATTGAGTTCCAGATCAACGTTCTTGGCATCGTGATTCAGTTCTGGTTTTATTTGTGATCAAGATTGAAATTGCCAAATCTCCAAAAACAGGGACAACTTGGGAATCACTGGACGGGTTAAAAGTGGGATAACTTCTTCATCATAAGTCCAATTGATATTGATTCAACTTCAGGATGATTCTACATGATTTATGAGTCCAAATTCAAGCTTCTTACATCGTGATTCATTCTGTTTTATTTAGTATCAAGAAGAAATTGCCCAAATCTCCAAACAGGGCAACTGGAATCACTCGGTTAAAAGTGGGATTAACTTCTTCATCATAACTCCAATGATATTGATTCAACTTTCAGGGTGATTCTACACTGATTTATTGAGTCCAAATCAAGCTTCTTACATCGTGATTCATTCTGGTTTATTAGTATCAAGAAGAAATTGCCCAAATCTCCAAACAGGGCCAAACTGGAATCACTTCGGTTAAAGTGGGATAACTTCTTTCATCATAACTCCTATGATCTTGAGTCAACTTCAGGGTGATTCTACACTGATTTATGAGTTCAAATCAAGCTTCTTACATCGTGATTCATTCTGGTTTTATTAGTATCAAGAAGAAATTGCCAAATCTCCAAACAGGGCAAACTGGAATCACTTCGGTTAAAAGTGGGATAACTTCTTCATCATAACTCCAATTGATATTGATTCAACTCAGGGTGATTCGACACTGATTAATGAGTCCAAATCAAGCTTCTTTACATCTGATTCATTCTGGTTTATTTATCAAGAAGAAATTCCCAAATCTCCAAACAGGGCAAACTGGAATCACTTCGGTTAAAAGTGGGATAACTTCTCATCATAAGTCCAATGATATTGATTCAAACTTCAGATGATTCTAAACTGATTTATGAGTCCAATCAAGCTTCTTACATCGTGATTCATTCTGGTTTATTTGTATCAAAAGAAATTGCCAAATCTCCAAACAGGGTAAACTGGAATCACTTCGGTTAAAAGTGGGATAACTTCTCATCATAACTCCAATGATATTGATTCAACTTCAGGGTGATTCTAACACTGATTAATGAGTCCAAATCAAGCTTCTTACATCGTTGATTCATTCTGGTTTTATTAGTATCAAGAAGTAAATTCCCAAATCTCCAAACAGGGACAAACTGGAATCACTTCGGTTTAAAAGTGGGATAACTTCTTCATCATAACTCCAATGATATTGATTCAACTTCAGGGTGATTCTACACTGATTTATGAGTCCAAATCAAGCTTCTTACATCGCTGATTCATTTCTGGTTTTATTAGTATCAAGAAGAAATTGCCAAATCTCCAAACAAGGCAAACTGGAATCACTTCGGTTTAAAAGTGGGATAACTTCTTCATCATAAACTCATATGATATTGATTCAACTTCAGGTGATTCTACCACTGATTAATGAGTCCAAATCAGCTTCTTACATCGTGATTCATTCTGGTTTTATTAGTATCAAGAATAAATTCCCAAATCTCCAAACAGGGCGAACTGGAATCACTTCGGTTAAAAATGGGATAAACTTCTTCATCATAAGTCCAATGATATGATTCAACTTCAGGATGATTCTAAACTGATTTATGATCCA
>CAJHQQ010005091.1:0-20596 GCA_905132885.1 Moricandia moricandioides | reverse complement strand
AAAATGACTTTTTTAAAATATTTTAATACGATGAAACTTACATATTATTTTGGTTTCATCTTTTTATGAAAATTATATTTTTTGTCAAGACCGTAAAAATAAACTTTCCACAAAAACTGTAAACACATTAATTTTTGGCTAAACTGCAAAAAAATCTTTTTTAAAAAGAGAAATTAATAATTTAATAGGCTTCTGCATACATAGAAGGTCCACGAATGGTCGCTGTTTCAGGTTTCTCTTATATATACAATTAAATATATAAACAAGTGTATTTTATTTGCTTTTTATTTTCAATTGTAACAAAAGAGAATTTAAAATATCCCAAAAAACCGTTCAATTCAGATCGATAAATCTAAAAGTCAGTGTATGAGATTAAATAAGAAAATCTTTACTTAATCTATACAAGGATTAATATTAGGAAAAAACAAACCATTTTGACATTGAAGATGGGATCAAATTTTGATAAAAGGAAACACAAGATCATTTTGAAGCCCTCAACAACATATCCAATACCATAGACTCTTTAATATAGAAACAACTATCGTAGGGAAACTAAAACTTTCTAAAAGACAAAAAATCATTATCATACACATCTCTTGCAACTGCAAACCTAAAACACAAACCGCAAAATCAAACAATAAATAGTAACCTAGATCACAAGTAAAGTATATCCCACAGGGAGGACCGACTCTATATATATATATATATATATATATATATATGTTTTTCCTCCCTTCCTCTACATCCACACCACTAAATATGAGAAGAAAAAAGTCGCCATGTGTCATTTTGTTAATGAGTTTTTATTGCGTTTTGTTAAGATTTAATTTGAGCCTTCACATTGACCGTATTTGGATTGGGTATTTCTTTTTTATTTTTTTTTGTGAAAGACAATAGTCTAGACCTTTTGTAAGGCGAATAGCTTATCCTTCAAGACGCCTACGTTTAGTAGTCTTCTTCCATCTAACTTCACCATTAGTCATCTAGGGTTCATCATCATATGAATCCTTCGCAATCAAGAACTATCACCATTAATGGAGTTCATGATGTTTTGTGAGATGAATCTTCTTGATGAATCCATGGATCGAGTTTCATTCACTCCGGTTTGTCTTAGATTCGTCTCCTCTAAAACGTTACGGATTCATCGATTTATCGCCATTAAAAATCATCTTTACTCTTTTGACCCACAACTAGCACAATCAATTATTCGATTCTTCTTATTCCTCCTCCAGGCGGTGTTTATCCTCTTATAAAAGATCAGACCTCATCTCCTAAACATCATCCTCTCAATTCATAAAAACACTCAAATCTCTTTTTCTTATTTAATGGCTAACTCATCGATCCTTTCCGCCGATTTAAAAGTTAGTCAATGTTCTAACACCATCGAGTCCCTCCTTCTGATATTCTGGGAAGCACGTAACATCAAAAAGGAGGTGAGCTTATGGGTGTGGACATGCTCCTCCTTGGCGAGGAAGTAACACCATTTCTTGCTTATGTTTGTTCTTCGCTTTCTTTGCATTGTCATAGAGATGTTGACATGGACTTTTATATATTCTCTTTCTTGGTTGTTAGTAGAGAGCTTTTTTATTGAGTTTTCATCTTATGTGTGAATATGGCTTACTGAGGAGTTTTCTAAGCTGGACGAGAAGCTCAAGTTGACCGAATCCATTATCCAAAGCAAATTATTGCTCAGTGAATCCTTCCTTACTCAATTATGTTACACATCATATTTTTAATACTAAAATAAGACAAAACAACCGTGTTGCAGTCTTGCTGATTTCAACCGCTTATGATGAGTTCTATAACTGATACATATGTTTTGATTCGTAGCTAATACTATATTAGATATGTAGTAACATGTATAAATGGAAGGCATATGAGAGAGCTCAAAAGAATTCACAGGAACAAATACTAAGAGATAACACTGCATGGTAGAGAAGAGAAGATTCATAGAACATGTGGATCAAAGAAAAATACAAAGAGACACCATTGGCTGGCGAGTTTCATGAGAGGAAAAAAAAAGAGGCTCAAGAGATACACCTGAATTATCAACAAAATCTAAAGATGACAAATAGATATGTAAAAACAGACTTATAGCTAGTCTATATTTTCTTATGGAAGAATGTTCAAATACAAGTATGAAAGTGCATAAAATAAAGAACACATAGACATTTGTTAATGAAATTCATTTCTTACATCCTCAAGACCAAGTCCTGAACTCATATACTAGAAAATGGTGCAATCTAAATTTTTTTATATGGTATCCATCACACACTTGGGCCTACCACTCTTATCTACATTTACAATGATGAGAGCAACTAGTACTCATTATCTTTTTCGACGGGTATAGTTCTATATATCTAGTGGGAAAATGTCACACACATCCATGTGCATCTCTCAATAAAACCCCAGATACGTAACTCTACATGTCACCGTCTCGTTCTATGTATACTACAACATAGTAAACCCTAAATTCCTCGAGCCCACATCAAGTTCAAGTCTTCTGAGAAGTTGGACTTCTCTTCTCATAAAGGCCCATGTGACGGCTTCTCTTGTCAAAGTAAAACCCATAAGACTTCATTTTCTTTAATCTTCCACTAAGACTTCCAATCCAAACATGTGAATTCACATTCCTTTTCTTCTCTTGAGATACACACACAATGTTGTGTATAGCTGCAACAAATAGACCACATGTGTTACTTCATTCTCCTCCTTTTTAATTAAGTGTGTCAACTCAAGCCCATCATTAGAGACAATATTATAACACTCCTCTGCATCATTGCCTCTCATTCTCCCCCTGTTTGAATGCACACTCATGTAAAAACAACTAACGTCTTATTGCAACAATATTTTTATGACTGAGAAATGTGTCAAAGTATCCAAACCAAGGTCCTTAACTCCCACTGAAACTGCTAGCTTGATACCACTTTTAGAGAGGGATTAAACCCCTTAATAAGACCCATCGAATACAAAAATCAGTTCAATCTTAACTGGAATATCTGTAACAACTCGGTCCAAGAAACCCGGCCCACTACAATTAGGCCTAAAGGAATTAGGTCAGCACGAGTTGAGGGTTTGGAGGTGCCGAGTATAAAGGGAAATGAGAGCAGAAGAGGAAGAAGCATTGAGATATCAGACAAGACCAGAACGGCTAAAATTAGGGTTTATCATCTTTGATTCTTTTTCAAGCTGAAAGATTGTCTCTTTCTCTTGCTCATCAACAAGCTTTCTTATAATCTTTTGCCTGATTGATCAATAAAAAGTATTTCAAGTAACCCACCATTGTGTTTGCATACTCCCAATTTACATACCGGATACAAATTAAACTTTTGGTGCTTTCTGTGGTGAACTAGGAAGTAACGTTAACAAGATCGTCACGGATCATGTCAGAACATCCACTGGAACGAAGTCAGTCCGGCCACAAAGACCACAAATATGTTTGAAATGATGAAAATCATTATGTACTGCCTCACGGCGTAAGATTAAGCTAACAAGGCGATGAATGAACGCCTTGCCGCCGTATCACGCCACCGTCTAGAACGTAGGGGGTACAACAACAATATGATGACAGCTCTTTGCCACTACAAACCCCACGCTTGGCTGTGCGAAATAGACAACTGAAGGTGCAAACCCTATACTCGTTGAAGCATGGCAGGGACCCAACAACTTGAAACTAACCAAAATCCATCAAATTGCCGACCTTCAGCTCTTGTTGTAAGACATTAACTCAAAATTCTGCCACACACGAGTTCAGCTCAGGAGATCGAACACGCTCTCGCCGCGACTCTCTGAACCCCCTTTGGAAGAAAATCACTGTTTTCAAGATCCGCCTAACGAACAAACTCCGCTTCTTATACTATTCCGGTGACCCTGTTCTTGCCGACCATGTGATTGGGTTTAACACAGCCATGGGACGAGCCCATTTATTCGACGAAGAGAAATATGCTAGTTTTTGCCAACTTTTGGTCGAGAGTCTCTATGGGTCAGCGTTGAATTGGTACTCTAGGTTGGTTGAGGACTCTATTGATAGTTTCCATGAATTATCAGCGCAGTTCTTCAAACACTACGTCATGTTTACTCGCCGAGGTTCCTAAGCACCAGACTTGTGGAAAATGTCGCAAACCTCTGGCAAAAGCCTCAAAGATTTAATGGAAATATTCAAACAAGTGATGTCAAAAGTGCATATCCCGGTCGAGACAGCAGTAAACGCTTTGTGAAACGCCCTATGGATACATTCTAAATTTTGGGACAACCTCTATGCGAATCCAACCATCTCTTTTCAGGACAACCTCCACCTATCGAAAAATTTCATCAAAATTGAGAAAGATAAAAAAAAATTATTTTTAGGGATCAAGTCTTGCAATGGGAGAAATAATGTGTTTCAATTCGAAAATCTATTGTGAGACTCGACAGTTTGACCTTTTGGACTAGGATGGTCCTTTTATCTGATCTTTAGGGTTACCCCCAATGCAGCAAGTGCATCTGCACATACATTCTCTCATCGGGGAACCTTTTTTAATTAGGAAACTATAATTCTTTTGTGAGGTGTTTGACTAACTTAAGGTAGGTAAGCATACATTCATTCTTAAAATTATAGTCTTAGTTGTGAAGGTTAGCAACAAGTTGTAAATCGGAGTAAGCTTGGATACCTTTTGATAACCAGCATCCAGTGATGAGATCTTTTTATTCAGCTTCATTGTTGGATGCCGCAAATCCTAGTCGAAATGATTGTCTGATGAGTTCTAATGTTGGAGACTGAAGATGAACCCATATTCCGGTTTCTTTATTGGATGAAGATCTGTCTACATGCAAGATATAGTTCTCGCTGGGAAGGATAAGATTTTGTTCAATTTCAGGAGCTAGTTCAAATATGAAATCGGTGAGCACTTGCGAATTTGCAGCTGTCGATTTTATATGTAATGTCTTGTTTGCTGAGTTTATGGGCCCATTTTGAAAATCTGCCAGACTGATTTGTATTTATATTGCGATACAAAGAGAATGATTAGCTAGAATAACAATTGATTGAGACTGAAAATAAGTCATGAGCGTTCCTACTGAAGTGACAACAGCTAAAGCCATTTTCTTGAGCATTGACTAATGTGTCTCAGCATCCGTCATTCATTTTCTAGTATAGAAGATTGGATTTTCCTCTCCTCGAACTTCTTTAATGAGAACATTATTGATCGCAAGAGAAGAAACCGCTATGAAGATGTACAATGTGTCTCCTTTGTCGGAGTAGGCTAGCACGAGTGGTGTTGTCAAATACTGTTTGAGCTTTCCGAATGCTTACTCACATTTCTTGTACTAGATAAAATTCTTGTTCTACAAATGATATCGTATAAGGACAAACATTTGTTGGTGGATCGTGAGATGAATGATTTGAGTGCTACTAATCCTCCCGTCAAACACTGCACTTCTCGAATATTCTTTGGACTAGGGAGATCGAGGATCACCGACAACTACTTTTTATTTGCCTCAACTTCTCGTAGAGTAATGATATATCCCAATATTTCTCCAAAAAAACTCTAAAAGTGCATTTGGCCGGATTGAGTTTCATGTCGTACTCATTTAGGACATGGAAACACTCCTTCAAGTGAGTAATGTGATCGGTAGTGATTAATGACTTCACAAGCATGTCATCGATTTGCACCTCCACTGTGACGCCATGTTTGACAGAAAACATCTTGTTGACCAACCTTTGGTATGTAGGTCCTGCATTTTCATTTCGACACGAATGACTTTCTAACAATAGATTCCGCGATCAGTGAGAAAGGCAATCTTCTTCATGTCATCGAGATGCATTATAATCTCATTATATCCGGAGAAAGTACCCATAAATGTTAATATGTCATTGCATGATGTTGATTCTAGAAGCTGATAAATATGTGGAGATGAAAGTTGTATTTGGGACATGCTTTGTCGAAGTCTGTGAAGTTGATGCAAATTCTCCATTTGTCGTTCTTCTTTTTACCAACAATCACATTAGCTAGCCAGCCAGAGTATTTCACCTCTGTTATCTATCCTGATCCAAGTAGTATGTTGACTTCATCATTGATTGCCTCTGATCTTTCTTATCGAGCATTCATCGCTTTTGCTTGATTAGCTTGAAAGTTGATTCAACATTTCGCATGTGAGTTGTGATAGGGGATCAATTCCTAAAATGTTGGCAATACAAAAATGAAAATTTGAATAGTCTCTTTTGAAGAATGTGAAAATCTCTTCCTTCTGTTGTCATCCAAGTATGCATCGACTCTGGTAACTCGATTTGGGTTATATTTTTCTATGCCAATTTCGATAACTTCCTTTTTCTATGGGCATATTGATAGGGCCTGATATTTACCATTATTGTGCCATGATATCAGCCCTATTAAAAGTCTATTATATGTGTTTGGAGTATGTTTTAGAGTATTTTCAGATTCAGGTACATTCTGGAGAACTTTGGTGATTCTGGAGATTTTAGAGATGCAGAACTGCGCAAATGCGTTAGATGTTTAGCTATGGATGGAGAAATTCCCATGGCTCGATTGAGATTATTTGACAGAAGATAGAGCTTTGCGTTATCTTTCCAATGCACCGGTTTGAGGTCAATGAGGATCCTACAACCAAATTTATGCCCGTTTTACTGGAGAGTGGTCTGTCTGCATCGCGAGAGGAAGCTGTCGAGAGATGAATGAGTGTCAATCAACGATGCAGCCTTAGTATCGATCGACGGTTATCCCAGAAGACATGCCTGACTTGTTTCAAGACCGAATAAAGCCCAGAAGCCACCACAAATTACTAGAATGCCCATACACGACTTAAAACCCCATTTATGTGTTTTTATGCCACTGTTGAGGCAGCAAGCTTTCTTTTATTCATTGTTCTAGGGTTAAGAGAGAAGGGAGGAACTAATTTAGAGTCATCCGGGAACTCCTTTGGTTTTATTTTATATTTATTCCATTCATCTATGATTTCTGTGACAAAGATCATGTCTGAGTAGATCTCTTGTTAGGTTTAGGGTTTATTAATGGTATTGATGGATTAGCCAAACAATTGAATTTCTAGGGTGAAAATTAGATCTATCAATAGAATTGTGTTTATTTCTTGTGTTCTAGAGTAGTTAACTAGAACCCTGATCATAGGATAGTTAGGCACAAGCGAGAGCATGGTCTACTACCAGAATTAATCTTGTTGAGCTAGGTTGCTAGAAATAAACGAGAGTTGATTTAGTTAATTTACTGAACTCATCGAATTAGGTCATAAGCTTGACTTAAGAGACAACCGATCGACGCAGGATCATTTACATTGATCGACGTTCATTCTGTGTCAACAAACGAGAGCTGAGACATCGGACTTAGTCAATAGATTAGATTCGCAGCAAGAGATGGTCATCTTTTAAATTAGATATCAAGTTCTATGATTAATACGCTTAGCTTTTATCCCCTATAATCCACTTGCCTGAAACCCTAGATCTAGTTATTTATTATTATTGTTTAGTTACCAATCAATTAATTATCTGCTATAGTTAATTTACTGCTTATTAATATATTTGCCTAGCTTAATCGCGTCTGTATTGGTTTATTGTGTGTCCATGCTCCCTATGGATTTGATCCCTAAATACTACAATTTGACCTCTTTTGTCATGAGTAGTTCTACGCCAAACGGTATGCACCAAAGGAATGTCTTTGAGCTGAACCCTACATATATATCTCTTGGGGTCAACATCCTTTTCATGGTATTCCTCATGAATGTCCCAGTAATCACCTTAAATCATTCGATGATTTAGCATCAAACATTAAGTGCAATGGAGTCTCTGAAGATTACTACTTCTGCAAACTATTCCCATACTCTCTTGCTGGAGAAGCAGCATGTTGGTTCAAGAGGTTGTCACCAGGATCTCTCACTACCTGAGGGAGTTGATAGAGCATGATATTTACCACTATTGTGACATGATATCAGACCTATTTAGATTCAATTATATGTTTTTTGAGTATGCTTAAGAATATTTTCATGCTCAGGTACGTTCTGGAGAACTTTTGTGATTCTTGAGCTTTTAGAGATGTTGAACTACGAATATCCGTCAGATGTTTAGATATGTATGGAGAACTTCTAACGGTTATATTGAGCTCCTATTTTTACATAAGATATATCTTTGAGTTAGATTTCCAATGCCACCGGTTTGAGGTCAATCATGATCCTACAGCCAAAGTTATGCCCGTTTTACTGGAGAGTGGTATGTCTACCTCTCGAGATGAAGCTGTCGAGAGTGAGTGTCGATCGACGGTGCAGCCTTTGTGTCGATCGAAGGTGATCCCAGAAGACAGGCCCTACTTTTTTCAAGACCGACTAAAGCCCAAAATCCATCACAAATTACCAGAATGCCCCTGCATGACTTAAAATCCTATTTATGTGTTTCTATGCCATTGTTTAAGCAGCAAGCTTTCTTTGATTCATTGTTCTAGGGTTAGGAGAGAAGGAAGAAAATTCTTTAGAATCCTCCTGAAACTCCTTTGGTTTTATATTATATCTAATTTATTCATCTACGATTGCTGTGACAAAATCATGTCTGAGTAGATCTCTTGCTAGGTTTAGGGTTTATTAATAGTATTGATGAATTAGCCAAACAATAGAATTTTTATGGTGATTATTAGATCTATCAATAGAATTGTGTTTATTGTTGTGTTATAGAGTAGCTACCTAGAACCCTGATCATAGAATAATTAGGCACAAGCGAGAGCATGGTCTATTATCAGAATTAATCATGTTTAGCTAGGTTGCTAGAAATAAACGAGAGTTGATTTAGTTAATTTATTGAATTAGGTTATAAAGCTTGACTCAAGAGACCATTGATCGACGCATGATTATTTCCATCGATCAACGGTCATTCCGCGTAAACAAGCAAGAGCTGAGACATCAGACTTAGTAAATAGATTAGACTCGCAGCGAGAGTTGGTCGTCTTTTACATTAGATATCGAGTTCTATGATTAATACCCTTAGCTTCTATCTTCTATAATCCACTTGCCTAAAATCCTAGATCTAGTTATTTATTATTATTGTTTACTTACCAATCAATCAATTATCTGCTATAGTTTATTTACTGCTTATTAATCTATTTGTCTTGCTTAATCGCGACCGTATTGATTTTATTGTGTGTCTATGCTCCCTGTGGATTCGATCCCTAAATACTACAATTTGACCTCTCTTGGAAAGAGTAGTTCGTAGGGTTAATTTGATAGAGTTTGCATTGAAATACATTGACTGGCATTGACAAGGAAGGCTTCTTTCTGGAGCTTCATTTCGGTTATCCAGAGGTTTGTAGCAGCTATTTGGTAACATTTGACGGTGAAGATCCTTTCACTATTTTTGCAGGGAACTTAATGCATTGATGATAAGTTGAAGGAACATCTTTAATCGAGTCGATCCATGGTGTGTTGAGGATCGCATTGTAAGGAGCAATAGTGGTGATGACAAAGAACTTAGCGAGCTTGTTTATTCCTCTGAGAAAAACATTCAAAGAGATTGTTCCGACTAGTTATTCGGATGATCCTTTGAAGCCAGTAAGAGATCAAGAAAAAGGTTTCATATCTCGGGGATTGACTTTCATCATGTCCAGCGTCTCTTCAAAGATCAAATCGACTAAGATGCCAGTGTCGATTAGAAATCTAGTGACCTTCCAGTTGCCGAAGGAAAGCTGAATCAATAAAGGGTCATTGGGCAGCTTATCGACATTGGCGGTGTCCTCCTAAAAAAGTTACCTGGAGGTTATCTTCCAATTTGGTAGACCATTTTTTTTTGACATTGTTGTACTTCTGTGGAACTCTTTCACGGATTTTAAAGATTCTTTGGATGGTGACAAACCTGCCATGATGATATTTATCTGGCAATGGTTCTTAGATTGCTCCTTCCTGTTTCTTTTGTGCTGATTGGTTTTTTTTCTCTCTCAAATATGTAGTTTTAGGTCGCTTTAGTTTCGATGGAAGGATCGTTCTTGTCGATCTTTTGGCGAAGATCAGTTGTGTCGAGACGCATAGAGAATTGTTCTCATTATTTGTGCCCAACTTTTGGTGAAGATCAGAAGTACCTGATTCGCTATTTGATACTTCCTGCTTGTTCATGCCAAGTTTTCAGGAAACATCGGTCGTATCTAATCGATTAAACCTAGTGTTAATAATCAATGTTTGCAAATCGGCAGATGTTTTTTGTGCTGCCATCTATATGTGACAACTTTGGTTTGAGTTTATCACGTAAATCATGGACTCCTGAACCTTTTTCGGATAATGGTTCAGCTATGACCATATTGATTTGAAGAACAATTCGTGGCATATCTTCACGCTGCCAAGGAGGGGAAAATGCATTCTTGATCTTTGGGGGCAGTCTGCTTGAGATCGATGTTGACTTATTAAGGTTTTGGCCTTTTATCTTGCTCGAGCTCTTTTTATTCTTAACAAATTTTTGTTTGCTGGTTTGGGAGCCACTTTCCCGTTGGTAAATTTTTGCGATGAGCGCATCTTTAAGTTGCTTGCAGTCCTTTGTATCATGTTCTTTTGCCTTACGGTAATCGTAGAAGTTAGTTCCACTGTAAGCTTGAGGCGCTGATCCATATCTCTCTATCAAAAACGTTACATGGTCTTACTGGTATGATTACGGCTGAATTGATGGGCTCGTTCTTGGTGAGCGAGAAAACATTTGATTTTTTTTAGGTTTAGATGAAAGTTGTCGAGGCTCTTGATACTTATCTGCTGATTTTAAACCTAACATCTTCATCGCATTATGACTTAACATGTATGCAGCCTTATACTTCTTCATGGTGATGAAATAGTCGCCACAAATAAGTGTGTCCTCCATCGTCATTGTTTTGTTAATGTAGAAGTAGCTAGAAAGGGAGATCCAAAGTGCGTTGCGCAGAGGTTTACTACTGTTTCATCTGGAACGTGCACTTTGGAACCCAATTATTTGAATTTCTAAATGAATACCCTTATTCCTTCTGTTGGTTCTTGAGACATCTTCCAAAAGTCGGTTGCTGAAGCTCCTTATATTATGAACATTGAGTAATGTTTGAGAAATTCTTTGGATAATTTCTGGAATTTATCCACGGATTCTGAGAGAGCCTAGAGAAACATGTTAGGGACGGTACTTTACGGCTTTCTATAAACAACTGCCGTACCGGGCATCCATTTCTTCATCAGTAAAGTGTGTCGTCCCATGGCCATGTTGAACGCAGTCATATTATCGCTAGGATCTGTATCGAATTAGTAGAATGGGATCCATAACTTATCCATTTGCGGTCTAACATCAGTAATCTTTTTGGTGAAAGGAATTTTTTAAAGTTGCAGCGAGGACACATTTGATCTCGGGAGCCGAACTTATTGCCTTGTGGGTTTTTGAGGTGATATCTTGCATCGTACTCTGGAGATCATTGATTTTCTGGTTTGTTGCTTGATCGGCTCCTCGAGTTGTAGGATTGTTGGTTTGAAAGTGATGTCTTCTTGCTATCTCAAGATCGTTGTCATCGGCAATGGGAAGCATGATGGCGGCATTAATGACAACAAGATTCTCATTGGTTGCTTTGTGAGCTTCTTTTTGTTGGGAAAGATGTTTCATCATCTCTATCATGTTTGTGATATCTATATATGGCAGGTTTCTCCCTATGCCGGTGATATTGTCTCAGGTTATGATTGATCTTTCTTGGTGTTTCTTTCTAATTCCTCGTAGAAGACCCAAATTGTTTAATATGAGTTTGGCACATAGCAGATGTGTATATGAATTTGATGGTGAGTTATTTGAAAGACATTTACTACTTGATCAAAAGACGGCTTACAAGAGAAAAGACTGAATTTATGTGAAAAGATGACAACTCGGCAAGAACAAATAAAATAATGAAAAATATCTCTTGTACTGAGAAGCGTGTGTTTGTGTATATCCTCTGATGTCTTCGGCTTCCTATTTATATAACTGGATACTTTTGTTATATCACTAAGTCGGCCTGTTATTTGACTGTCTCTTTAACCAAACATGCCGAGTTCAATTACTTGATAGACTTTGTCCGAGTGATGTAATCTATATCAACAACCACTACACTAAAGCCATTTCAATGAAAAAATCCAAAATTTATTAGTAATAAGGAAGGATATGGCCGTAAAACTATATCGGTTAATTTTATCTAAATACATCAAATTAGAGTTCAAAATAAAAACAATAAGAAAAAATACAGAAGAAATACAAATAAATTTAATAACGGATTAAAAATACAAACGACATGTTGGTGCGAGACAACTCAGCTGCCATAATACATGAGATTTATCCGGCCATCATTGCATAAATATCTCAAATATATTTTAGAGCCCCTCTTACCTACTACTAATGAGGGTGCTCAAACAACTAAGGCATGTCGCTTCATGCTCTCTTTTAAGTTCAAACTGTAACCATAATATGTCACATGTACTCAACATTTTGGCATAAAAGTGTATTCTAATGATGCAGTTTGCTGAAATGTTTTGTATCAGTTCGTGAAGTACTACATGAGGTAGTACATGTGTGTGTCAGGATGATGAGCTATATCGGAGTTCGTTTTTTATGATGAACGTTGGCTTTCTGAGCTTGGAAAAGGAAAGATGATATGTGCTTGAAGACATATGGGCGTTTTCCTTAAAGCGAAAAGGAGTTTGATTGAAGATGAAGTTTTCCATTAAAGAAATGGAAATTTGCATTAAGTGCATTTGGGAGACTTGAAGAGCAAGTTGAAGACGTGGAGAGTAAGTTCTGGTCTGCTATATAAGAAGCGACATGTCTTATGAGAAAGTCAGACCTCAAATAATAAAGAAGAGAGAGAGAGAGAGAGAGAGAGAGAGAAAGAGAGAGAGATGGTTCCTTGGCGTGCGTTCCTGCTTGGTGTCGAAATACATTCTGAAGCATTGTCTGATGGATTCTGATGTGGACTTAGTTTGGTGGCGGTTGATTTGACACTTTGTATGATGGAGTTAGCCATTGTGTGAAACCCGTGGTGAGCGTGTGGTGCGTTGGAGATTATGTGTTTATGGTGCCACTGGTGTGCGTTGGGTGCTGGTATACTTGGTGAAGTACTTCCGTAGATGTGGAAGATTGAAGCCTAAACTCAGAGGGAGTTTAGCTCATGGTTAGGTTATCGTGATAAAGTCTGAACTCATAGGGAGTTTAGCTCGGAATTTAGATGATCCTGATAAATCAAAGTCTAGGGCTCTAGGGTGAGTTTTAGCTTAGGATTGGGGTATCATATAGAATTCTTGTAATATAAAAGATTGATGTAAAGACTTTCTTGTTATAGTGAAATTTTAAAAGAGAAACAGTTGTGTTCTTTATTTTCAGCACTTTATTACTCTGACCTCACTGCACTTACAATTGGTATCAGAGTGGATCACCTAAGTTACTGGTGAGATCATGGAGGATGAGGGAGAAATCTGGTTCAAGAAGTAGAACACAGTTTGATGAAGATCGATGAAGATTGTGTGATGGGATTTCTTCTTAAGTCTGGAAGGTGGTGATCTTCGAGTTGGTTTTGACCATGATGTGACTCATAGGGAGAGATTGAAGAGGTGATTTTTAAGCTAATTATGATGAAAGCACATGCGTAGTTCAAAATGGGGAGATTCTAAGATGTAGTTTGCTAAGATGTTCTGTTTCAGTTTGTGAACTACTACAGAAGGTAGTACATGCGTGTGTCATGAAAATGGACTATATTGGAGTTCGTGTTTTATGATGAACGTGGGCTTGCTGAGCTTGGAAAACGAAAGATGATATGTGCTTGAAGACATATGGATGTTTTCCTTGAAGCTTCAAGGAGTTTGCTTGAAGATGAAGTTTTCCATTAAAGAAATAGAAAGTTGTATTAAGTGCATTTGGAAGACTTGAAGAGAAAGTTTAAAACATGGAGAGCGATTTATAGTCTGCTATATAAGGAGGGACGTGTCTTATGAGAAAGTCAGATCTCAAATAATAAAGAATAAGAGAGAGAGAGAGAGAGAGAGAGAGAGAGAGAGAGAGAGAGAGAGAGAGAGAGGGGGGGGTTTCCTTTGTTTGTGTTACTACTTGATGTCGAAGTACATTCTGAAACATTGTCTAATGGAGTCTGATGTGGACTTAGTTTGGCGGCGTTGGATTCGACGCTTTTGTATGAGGGAGTTAGCCATTGTGTAAAGCTCTTGGTGAGCATGTGGTGCATTGGAGATGACGTGTTTATAGTGTCACTGGTGTGTGTTGGGTGCTGACGTACTTGTTGAAGTACTTCCGTAGATTGCAAAATTGAAGCTTAAACTCAGGGGGAGCTTAGATCAAGGTTAGGTTATCCTGATGAAATTCTGAACTCAAGGGGAGTTTAGCTCAGGATTTGAGGGATTATGATAAATCAAAGTCTAGGCTCTAGGGTGAATTTTAGCTAAGGATTGGGATATCAAATAGAATTCTTGTAATATAAAAGAATGCTGTAAAGATTTTATTGTTCTAGTCAATTCGAAAAGAGAAACACATGTGTTCTTTATTTTATTTACTTTATTACTCTGACCTTATTGCACTTACATATTAAGTTTGAGATATACTTGTATATAACTTTTTGTGAACATTGATATACTTATGCTAGTTAGGAGTCTAAACTAGAAGTTCGTGTCATTTTTGAATCGACACACTATCTCAGAAGCCACCATAATTCTTGTATGCGAGCTTAACTATTCAAAGGCATCAAGTTTCATGATTTTTTGTATCGTCATATCTTACCAAAAACCAAACCGATAACCTCGATGTAAATAAATATTGGCATTAATTATATTAATTACGATATGTTATCGGTATTTCCTAACTTATAAAGGATTATCTATTATTTAGGATAAAAATGCCGTTTCTTTTTGACAAGGACTAGCAAGTTTAAGTCGGCCAAAATGTCATATTCTGATTGTGTAAAGACGTCGGGTTGTGAAGCATAATAGACAAGTTAAGTTTGGATATCAAACTATGAAAGCAAAAATAAATCTGAAAGTTCCCGCGTGAAAAAGTTCATAGTTTGAACGAAGGTGTTTTCCATTCATAGTGATGTTTGGAGATCAAGATATTGTCAATTCTGACGTAACAGGTGCAGGAAAAGAACCAAATTCCGCCAGTCCTGCATCTCCGTATGTGTTGTATGGATCAGATAATCCAGGTGATATGATCACTCTGGTCATGTTAAACTGAGAAAATTATAACCAGTGGGCTAATAAGATGCTCAATGCGCTCCAGGCCAAACGAAAAGTGGGTTTTATCAATGGTACCTTGAAGAAACCTTCTAGTAAAAGTCCTGATTATGAAAATTGGATGGCTGTTAATTCAATGATCATAGGTTGGATAAGAGCTTCAATAGAACCTAAGGTGAAATCATCAGTATCGTTTGTATCAGATGCAGCTCAGTTATGGTCAGAGCTTAAACAGAGGTTCTTAGTTGGGAACAAAGTTCGGATTCATCAAATCAAGGCACATCAAGCTGTATGTCGATAAGAAGGTCAAATTGTGTTGGAGTATTATGGAAGATTGTGTGATTTGTGGGAAGAGTTTGCAGTCTACAGACCTTTGCCGTTGTGTACTTGTGGAGCAGCAAGCGAGATCATAAAAGAAAGGAACGACGACAAAGTCCATCAATTCATTATGGGACTTGATGATTCAAGGTTTGGTGGTTTTTGCACATCTCTCATTGGTATGGATACTCTGCCCTTTGTTGCCGAAATGTACTCAAAAGTAATTAAAGAAGAGCAAAGGCTTGACTCATCTTGAAGTCTTGATAATCAGCAAGATGCTGTTGGGTTTCTTGCTCGTCCTACCGAGACTTTTCTGCGTGGTGATAAGTAAGGAGGTTCAAAGTCTGATTCGTCGATCCTTCGTACGGAGATCATTCAGTGGTCTGCTCACATTGTGGTAGGAATGGTCATGATAAAAAGGATTGCTGGCAGTTGGTTGGTTTTCCTGATTGGTGGCTTGAACGATCAGACCGAAGAAGTTCAGGTCGTGGTCGTGGTAAGGGTGGTCATGGTTCGTCGCTTGGCAGGCGTGAAAGAGGACAAGCTTCTGCTGCTAAAGCCACTAGCTCTAACTCGTCTGGTTTTTCCTGAGTTTACACATGATCAATGGAAGGTTCTGTAACGACCCAAATCTTAGGGCCCAACAAGCCCCATTTAACCTACTGGAAACCCTAGGTACTTCCTTATAATTCTAGCCTCACTTTCATTGTTTTTCAAGAAAACCTCACTACGTCGAACCTCTACAGAGATTGAGCCATTGAGTAGATCTGAGATCATCCAGCCCCAGCCACCGTCGCCTAAGTTGAGATCGGAAATCGCACCACCGTAACCATCCGGAGAGCCGCCGTCACGCGCCCTCACCCGCGGCCGGAAGCACCGCGCGTGAATCTCACGTGCTGCCGCAGACCACCGGCGGCACCGCGCGTGAACCTCACACGCCACCATTGTCAACAGTCGTTCGCCGGAGCTGCCATATCCGATCACCGTCCGTTCGCCACCGTGCCTCCGCTGCCGCCGGTGACTTTTACGGGCAAGCCACTGCCGTCCTTGGTCGCCTCCGGCGACCGGTCATCGGTGACTCGCCAGTTGACTCACTGACTTGCCGGTGACTTTGGGACTCGGCTAAGTCAACTCAGCGAGTCAACTCGTTGACTGGTCAAGCTGGACGGTTTAGTTGATTGTCGGTTTAAATTGATTTCATTCGGTTAGGGCTAAAGGGGTTGGTTATTGGGAATTGATTTTTTTGGTAAGATTAAACCGGTATGAAATTGATTTGAATCTGGTTCAATTGAAATTGAATCCGGCTAAGGAAAACCGGTTGGTTCAATTCGATTTCAATTTGGTGAAGGGTTGATCGAATTGGATTAAAGTTGACCGGTTGACCTTTGACATGCGGGCTGACTTTTTGACATGATCACTGGTTATCCGTTTTTGACCGTTTGAAGGGTGTCCTGACTCGATTTTTTGCCCTGGTTTCAGGTTTGGAGTATATTTGAGCAGTAGGAGGCCATAGATACCACTTCTCCACATTGGTAAGGTGAGGGTCTATTCCATAAATCCCGTTATTAGTGTAGAATTCTTTCAATCATCGTTTAGTTTCAAAACATGTTCCATCTGATTGAATCTAGTCTTGTGTGATAGTTAGAATTCAATGTAAACCAAAATTAGTGGTTTATAGGATTCAAATTGATATGAATTGAGCGATGTTAAATGATTATATATATATATATATATATATATAATGGTGAGTAGGGAGTATGTGATGAGGGCGGCGGTTCAGAGAGATCTGAACTAGCGACGCTTATGAGGGCGGCAGTTCATAGAGAGCTGGACTAGCGACACTGTTAAGTTGAGGTTATTATTTGGGTTAAGGAGGAGAAAGAAGGAAGGAGAAGGTTTTGGATCGACCATGACCGTATAGTCCGTACAGGCCGTACAAGTCTTGTCGACCAAAACCTCGACCACGGTAAATTATCATTAGGGTAAAAAAGAAGTTACCCGGTCACTTAACAAAGGGGTTTATGAAACACCCCAACCCAGAAATTTGCGAAGTCGTAAGATAAATTCTAAGTAAAAATAATTGGAAAATCTTTCATTAAGTAACATAAGTAAATACTGTAGTTTTAATAATAAATCCGAGTCGATATATATCATAATCGTATGAAATAAGGTTCGTAAAAATTCCCATGAAAATCCCATAACAACCCCAATACTAAATACCCTGTCCCGATGGTCTTCATCGTCCTGCGCTCCGGTCCAAACAACTACTTGTCACCTGCATCACAAAAGGAGGCATGAGCATACAAAAGTAGTCAGTGAGGACGCTCAGTGCCGCCCTCTACAGTCCAATCATTAATCAATCAAATTCCCCTTTCCAACCTAGCAGTCCCATTCGATCAACTTAGCATTCAGTTTTCCATCATTTCTTACTTAGCAATTTTTTCCTATTACTTATCCATTTTCATGCATCCAAACAAACAACCTAACATCCGGTTCTATCATTCCTTTACTTTAACATTTCCTAACATTCCGACCCGAAGGTCCATCAGACTTTGGCCGAAGCCAACCTGCGGCCGTAGCCGTACCTGCAGCCATAGCCGTACCTGCAGCCGTAGCCGTACCTGCAGCCGTAGCCGTACCTGCGGCCGAAGCCAAACCTGCGACCCGTCGGTCCATTACGGCCGTAGCCAAACCTGCGTCCGAAGGCAACCTGCGACTCGAAGGTCCATAACGGCTGAAGCCAACATACACGGCCGAAGCCAAATCATACTTTCCTTAACTTAATCATGTTCTTCTAATCTTGTAATTCCCTTAAATTAATTCAATTCTCACTTTGTTTCTATAACATTTTCAAGCTAACATTTCAATTCTTGTCGGATCAAATCAATGTATTTCACGTAAACATCTCAATAAAACATAATTTTTTTTCACACAATCTATCATGCAAATATCCTATGAATGTATGAACGTTCTTCGATCCTTGATAACTATCTCGAAGAATGAACTTTCCATAAACAATTCCATCAAACAATTTTTCCTAAGAAAATTATGAACGAACTTACCATAAACGAATTCTATCCAAGAACAATTTGATCCTAAGGAATCAAATAGGCAAAACATTCTTTATTGGACTGTCATGAATCACATCCTCACCTGAATTGATCTTGAAAGATCGAAGACTTTGAAATCAGCTGTGTTTTCTGGCGAAGGTTCCTACAGTCCTCCTTGCTCGATCCTCTCTTCCCAAACTCTCTCTCTAGAACTGCGTTCTTGCTCTGACCTCTCTCTAGGAATTGATTTGAGCTGTCCAAGACTAAGAGCTGGAGGTCCCTTTTATAATAACCTTGGACTTTCTCACCAAGCCGAGAATTAAGTGCAGTTTCCTTAATCGGCTTGGTCAAAACTTGCCCTTAAAGGCTTGACTGATCTACAATTATTTCCTTATATGACTCCCGCCAACCCGACTTTCCTTACGTATAATCCCGTCAATAATGACTAGTCAACTTGCCTTACTTGGAACCCGAATTCTCGAAGGACCAAAACTTTCCTTAATTGGCTCCACGGTCCCTCGATACCTTGCTTATACTCTGATCGTCTTATGATTAGTTATCTATCGCCATTTAGTCTTAGTTAATAATACTTAGTTAGCAAGGATAATTCGATACCTAGAGAAAAATCGAGTTCTTATTCCATTCTTGACGAATACAAGTGTTCCAACACTTAGAAATATTTTACTCTCTCACAAAGAAACCTCTCCTTGATCTTAATCTTTAACAAATAAAAATACTTCATGAGCGAGTCATTACAACTCTCCCCCACTCAAGAGGAATTCATACCCGAATCCGCTCCCACCATCTGCTCATTCACTTGGGTCTCAAATAACTCTGGATACTCAGACCTCATCATGCTCGCACGTTCTTTTGTAGTCTCACGTATTCCATAACGCTCCCTTTCAACTTCTACCATAGGAACTCTCTTCCTCCTAATTTGCTCGTCTGGAAGCCTTGTCACTTGTATTAGTTTACCATGAGTCGGCAGACCAGAACTCAAATCTTCAGATGGCTGTGAGACAATCAGTGTCGGATCCCTTACCACTTTCCTCAGTTGCAACACATGGAACACATCATGGAATGGATGGAGCTCGTCGGGCATTTCCAAACGGTATGCCACTGGTCCAACCGTTCTATGATCCTAAACGGTCCAATATACCTCGGATGCATCTTCCCCATCTTTGTTGTTCTGTCCTTTCCCTTAAACGTCACTCTTTTTAAGTAAACCATCTCCCCCACTTGGAACTCCAGTTCCCTCCTCTGCTTGTCTGCATAGCTCTTCTGCCGATCTTGGGCCTCCTTCATTTTCTCCTTGACAAACTTAATCATGTCTGTTGTTTATTTTAACACCCTTGGGGAGAGATCTCGGCCCTCCCCCACTTCAGTCCAACACAAGGGGGTTCGACATGGACGACCATACAAAGCTTTGTACGGTGACATTACAATAGTTGAGTGGTAATTATTGTTGTACGCAAACTCAGTTAGTGGTAAATGCTTCTCCCATAGTTTACCCCAATCCACCACAAAAGCTCGCAACAAATCCTCGAGTAATTGGATCGTCAGCTCCAATTGCCCATCCGTTTGCGGGTGATATTCCGCGCTCATGTGCACTTTAGTTCCTAGTGCTTTCTAGAATGCCAACAAGAAATTTGAGGCGGATTGTGGATCCCGATCTGACACGATCCTAACAAGAACACCATGAAGTTTCACAATCTCCCTCATGTAGAGTTCAACACATTTATCCACACCATCTGACATCTGGAACGGAAGGAAGTGTGCTGACTTAGTTAAGCGGTTCACTATCACCATATTGAATCCTTGCAGCTCTTAGTCTTTGGAAACTCGCACACAAAGTCCATTGTGATCATATCCCATTTCCACTCAGGCACTGGTAAACTCTGCAATAAGCCACTCGGGACCTGATGTTCTGCTTTCACCAACTGACATGTCGGGCACTTGGCTACCCATCATGTTACATCCCTTTTCATCCCTGGCCAATGGTAGTACCGCTTAAGGTCATGGTACATCTTCGTCGCCCCCGGATGTATGGAGAA
>CAJHQQ010005090.1:0-20598 GCA_905132885.1 Moricandia moricandioides | reverse complement strand
TAAAAAGAGAGAACATCGTACAAAGCAATACAAAGTGAAATGGAAATTGCCTAAGAAAAGGAAATCGTTCAAGCAAAATGGAATAAGTTTATGCAAAAAGGAAAAACCTCTAAACCTTTTTCCTAAACACTCCTACAGGTTTACTAGCAACCTAACAAGCTTACTTTACTCGTGCTATAAGTGATAAACAACTTAGATACAAGAACAAAGTGATCGACAAAGAAGATGCATAGCGGCTAGGGTTACTCTCTCTTAGGGTTTCCGAAAAAACCAAAAAAGGAAAGTCTAAGAATGCTTGTCTAATCTATTATGAATCTCGAGCAGCCCTAAACAAAATAGTCTAATGCTTACTCAAGATGTTATGGATGCTACACGGATGCAAGAATCAAAAGCAAGCAAGAACAAAACAAAGAGAGAAAGCGAACACTTCCTTCTAGCTATGCGAATGATAAACACAAAGAAACAAGAAGGATAGCGAGTAATTCCGCAACCAAAGTTGCTCTGATACCACCTGATGCGTCCCAGGATGCTCTTTGGTTGATGGGAATGGATAGATCCTTGCAAGAACGAATCAGAGACTCAAGTCCTTCAAGGCGTGTGGATTGAATGGTGACACAAGAGGGATGGATGATCTCTTGATACTCCTAGATGAATAACTTGGATATGACACACCAAATTAGACACCCTTAGGTCTCTGGATATTACACACCAGAACTCGACACCTTCTAGAGAGAGAGAGCCGACAAGAATGAATGTAACTTGTTTAATAAAAGACTGGATGAGTACAATAGGGTATAAGGCACCCCTTAAATAAGAAAACCCGAGACATGCCTAGGGTTTTCGACAAAGAACCAAAAAAGGAAAGACATAAAAACTATAGTCTAAAGTTTAAAATGAAATAACATGTACTTCTATTAGTCTTGGACCGAGTGTAGCACTTAGGTGATTTGTAGACATGTTGTGGCCTCGTTAAAAACCTTCCTTCTAGAAAACCTCGTGGGACAAAACCAAAAGCAAGGAAAAGAGCACGCACTCCATGTCTGCCTAGACACTACCTCAGTTTGGTGTAGAGATGGCTTGAATGGTGATCAAGACATCTCGGATCAAACCTTGTCCAAGACCTTTTTGTTGTGGATGTGAAGTGAGTAATCCAACAACATTCTCATTAAGTTTCTTGACTCTGGAACGAGTCATGGGACCTTCATGGATGGTTAGAGCATCCTCATCAAATGGTTGATGCATGGTGGCTTCATGTTGCTCATCTAAACTCTCCCCATTGTCTTCCTTAGTGATCCGGTCCATGATCACATCAGAGAGTCTAGATGAGCCACATGAAGCCACATCTGCACCAACAACTTGGTGATGATGCTCTAGCCATTCCTGAAGGTCCCATGACTCGTTCCAGAGTCAAGAAGCTTAAGGAGAATGTTGTTGGATTACTCGCTTCACATCCACAACAAGAAAGTCTTGGACAAGGTCTGATCCGAGATGTCTTGATCACCATTCAAGCCATCTCTACATCAAACTGAGTTAGTGTCTAGGCAAGACATGGGGTGTGTGCTCTTTTCCTTGCTTTTGGTTTTGTCCCATGAGGTTTTCCGGAGGAAGGTTTTTAACGAGGCCACAACTTGTCTTCACATCACCTAGGCCCTATTCTCGGTCCAAGGCTAAATGAAGTTACATTTTTTATTTCATTTTAAACTTATGTTAAACTTAGACTATAGTTTTCCTTCTTTCCTTTTTTGGTTTATTGTCAAAACCCTAGAGAGTATGTTCTCTGGTTTCTTATTTAAAGGGTTCTCTACACCCTCTTGTAATCATCCAACTTTTTAATAACAAGTATCATTCATTCTTGACGGCTCTCTCTCTCTAGAAGGTGTCGAGTTCTGGTGTGTAGTATCCAGAGACCTAAGGGTGTTTAGTTTGGTGTGTCATATCCAAGTTATTCATCTAGGAGTATCAAGAGATCATCCATCCCTCTTGTGTCACCATTCAATCCACACGCCTTGAAAGGACTTGAGTCTCTGATTCGTTCTTGCAAGGATCTATCCAATGCTTCATCAAATGGTTGATGCATGGTGGCTTCATGTTGCTCATCTAAACTCTCCCCATTGTCTTCCTTAGTGATCCGGTCCATGATCACATCACCAAGGGTGGTAATCTTGTGGAAATGTTCTCCAGGTCTCCACGAGTAGGTCTGTAAGCTTCCAGCACAATCAGATATAAGTTTCTCTTGGGAAAGATCCAAACCGACATGTTTTGTAAAACTAGCAATATCTTGATGATCAGGAGGCCATTTTCTGCGTTGTCTGGTTTGTTGGATCCGTGACTGAATTGGCTTCATTCTCCAGTTGGTTTCATAGTGAAACTCTTTCTGAGCTGAGACGTGCAACCCCTTATCTTCAGAGGATGAGAAATCTACAAAATCAAATGTTGGTGCAGCTGAACTCTTCTTAATCTGTTTGATCTTGTTCTTCTGATTCAAGACCTCTCCTCCAGGCTCAAATACAACATGTCTCGTATCCAAGTCGTGTCTTGATAGTTCCACTTCTCCTTTCTTGTACCAAACAAAAGGAGTGAACAGAAAAGTACCTAAGAAGGTCCTTTGGAAATCACATGGATCAAAGACAACTAGTTGATTCATTCTATGAGCTCTCTGAGGTTCCCTGGGTGTCTTCTCTGCTACCATGTGTTGTGTTAAAGGGACCATGACGTTCTGAACAGGCTGTTCTTCTTTATGAAAGGTATGGGAGGTTACTTTGTCTTGATCTTCTTGGGTAGGCGCAACCGGTTCTGGTTCTTGATGCTGTGTTTCAATGGATGGACGTGCTGTGTTGGTCCGTTTGATTTGCTTCCCCACACCCATCATTACTTGTAACAATTGAAAACTAAAGAGATATCTGAGGTAATAAGAGTATTTGAGACGTTGAAAGAGATTAGAAGAGATTGAAAGAGACTCGGAGACTAAAGATTGAGAGAAGACTATGAATCCATTTCTGGATATGAAGAACTAGAGAGAGAGTAAGAGAGACTCGAAATGTTTGCTTATTTATTCATCTGAGTATAGGTTACAATATATAGGAAAGCATTAACCTTAGCCACAAACGGTCATAAAGGTTAAGGTTAACAAGAGGGAAACGTGGTTAGTCTAAGGGAGAGGCGCGCCTTCATTTGAATACTTGGCTGAGGAAGCTTGATGCCTTTGGCATCTTGACTAGATGCCTTCTCCTTTCCAGCCCGAGCCAGCCTGTCTTGGTCAAGCCTTATCCGCGAGCTTCTTCCCTTCTTTTACCGGATAAGAGGCAAGTTAACTTCAACTTAACCTTGCACCATTTACCTTAGCTTCTCCCTTCCTTGTGCCACACGTTCTTGCCTTGTACGGATAGGGATGTGTACGGCCTAGGGCTATCCGTACACTTTTGCCCTATTTTTGCACAAGCTCAAAATGTGTTTAAGTTATGTTTGAACACACCTTGGTCGAGTTGTCCGTACAGTAGGTGGTGCGGCCTTGGATAGGAAGACCTCGTCCCAATCACACTTGAGGGATGATGGGTGGATCCTTGAGCCTGAGAAGCTCCAGGACGTTGGGTGATCTTCACCATAGAGCTATGGACTGCTCTAGAGTTGTTTAGCGACTCCTGAAACACAGGATAACCCTGCTTCATGTCTAGGATGAATCACAGAAGCTCACGCTACCTAGTGTGACAAAGAACACTTGTTCCACGTGAACAAGGTGTGAGTTCCCCTAAGGGACGAGTTTGACAAGCCAAAAGCTTATATTTTATTAAAAGAATGCGTAAGTTACAATATGTGCTGCTTTTGGCTTTATAAAGACAAGATAGAAAACCCTAACTAGAAAACCTTATCCTAACTCTAAAAGGAAAACTAAAACCTATTTCTAATTGGTTTATGAAACCTTAACCCTAATCCTAGTCCTAATTGGTTTAGAATTACAAGAAATCAGAAATACACCTAAATAAGCAAACCGGCCAACTTAAGCCAAGCTGGTCGATCTTTCCATTTATTGGGCTTGAAAGTCCCTCTTTCAGCCAACAACACCTTAGGAACGTCCATCTTAAATCCCAGCTCGTCCTTGTTGTACTCCTGGTCCAGTTTACAAACAAAGAGATCCTTCTTGATCAATACAACAATCTGCTCCATTGAACTCTGATGTAAACGCCATCTTTGTCCATTCTCTATGTGTTTCTTGCTAGCTGAACGTCTTTCCTGATTGATCTCATGTAATCCATGCTGATTCAGTGTCTGACCAAGTATAGCAAAGGCTTCACCATGAGTAACCTTTGTCTCCTCTCTGTCCATTATTTCTCTGATCAGATAATTAAAGCTTCTATACAGCCCATTAGATTGTGTCTTGATCAATCTCCTAGCTGCTTCATAGTTGATCTTCAAATCCCTCAGGTTGAGGCTGGTCAGGATCGCACCATCCCCTCCTCCTTTAAAAGGATTTGTCCTCAAATCCGAACCATCTAAGATAAACACATTCATATCCTGCTCCTCATACATTGCTCTGGCTGTAAAGATTCTTAGCACACAAAATACCTCAGCAAGTAATACTGGCTCTTCATGACTGACTAAGAACCTTGTTCCACACTCTGGTGGACGCACCAATCCCATATGGTTGAGAATAAGAAGATTCCAGCCGTCTCTCAACCCAATTCGATCCAAACTCAATGTGAATCGACTGACATGCTTCTCCTGATCAGGAGGTTGTGTACATTGATCCCCATACTCATTCTTGAGTCTAGGACCGTCCCTTTCCTCTCTTGGGTCATCCCTGATCTTTCCACACTTGTCCACAAGCCAACTCAAGTCAGAATGTAAACTGAAGAACTCGAGTTTGAACTTGTCTTTTCTGGATACCCTTGCTTGTACCATTGATGTCGTGTGATACAAGCTCTCCCTAGATCTCATATCAGCATGAATCACGTGTTTTCTTGGTCTAGGATGATGAGGCCAAAGCTGCAAGTCTTTGAGAAGTAGATGCAACTCGGACTTGCTCTCTTTCATCTTGCCATTGCTGCTGATTTGAGTTACACTACCCCCTCCTCCTTTAAAAGGATTTGACCTCAAATACTGCTCTTTGAGGATGAAATTTTCGTGCATACTCAGCTTGGTTGTTGCTCTTTGCACCAGAATGTTGTTATTGCTCTTAAACTCACATAGCTTTCCTCCTGGTTCAAAGATAAAGTTGTGCAGCTTCTTGACCAGCTTTAAGTGATCCACGAGACTGAATTTAACACAAACAAGAGGCCTGGTCAGTGAATAATAAGAAGAAAATCTAATGAATCCACCTTGTTCAATCAAAGTCTCAGATGACTCCTTATGAACTACAAGCGCCGCATCAAGTTTTCCTTCTTCTGTTGCTTTGGTTAGGTCAAGAATAGGACCACACAAAGCTCCTGGTACGTGCTCCTCTTGCTCTTGTTGAAATATTGAATATTCTCCTTGACAAGAAGTAGCCAATGCTGGTTGAATCTCTGGTATCTTGTCAGGTTTCTTCTCAGCCGTTTGTGAGCATAGCTTAGAAGTTTGTTTTCCTGTATTCCAGACTTTGTTTGTTGATAGCTCAGGAACTAGCTGGATGTTTTCTTTTGCTCCTGGTGAAGCCCTAGACCAGCGCCCAAACTGATCCAAAGCAAGTAACTTTGTCTCCTTGGACGTTTTTAGGTCAGATCTGTTCCACCTTTGCTTGCTGCCACGTTCTCTCATGATTTGTTTGAAGATCTCGGCTGCTAGGTCATCCAGTTGCTGTTCACTAATGATCAAGGTCTGGCTTGCTGCAACTCTCTTCCTTGTTGCTTGTTGTTTAGCCTTATCTTCCTGCTTCCCACAAGAAAACATTGAAGATTGCTGGATAGATGATGGAATTCGTGATCCTAGGTTAAGATCATCAAACCCTAAACCCCCAAGTGGCTCTGATACCACATGGTGCGGCCTTGGATAGGAAGACCTCGTCCCAATCACACTTGAGGGATGATGGGTGGATCCTTGAGCCTGAGAAGCTCCAGGACGTTGGGTGATCTTCACCATAGAGCTATGGACTGCTCTAGAGTTGTTTAGCGACTCCTGAAACACAGGATAACCCTGCTTCATGTCTAGGATGAATCACAGAAGCTCACGCTACCTAGTGTGACAAAGAACACTTGTTCCACGTGAACAAGGTGTGAGTTCCCCTAAGGGACGAGTTTGACAAGCCAAAAGCTTATATTTTATTAAAAGAATGCGTAAGTTACAATATGTGCTGCTTTTGGCTTTATAAAGACAAGATAGAAAACCCTAACTAGAAAACCTTATCCTAACTCTAAAAGGAAAACTAAAACCTATTTCTAATTGGTTTATGAAACCTTAACCCTAATCCTAGTCCTAATTGGTTTAGAATTACAAGAAATCAGAAATACACCTAAATAAGCAAACCGGCCAACTTAAGCCAAGCTGGTCGATCTTTCCATTTATTGGGCTTGAAAGTCCCTCTTTCAGCCAACAACACCTTAGGAACGTCCATCTTAAATCCCAGCTCGTCCTTGTTGTACTCCTGGTCCAGTTTACAAACAAAGAGATCCTTCTTGATCAATACAACAATCTGCTCCATTGAACTCTGATGTAAACGCCATCTTTGTCCATTCTCTATGTGTTTCTTGCTAGCTGAACGTCTTTCCTGATTGATCTCATGTAATCCATGCTGATTCAGTGTCTGACCAAGTATAGCAAAGGCTTCACCATGAGTAACCTTTGTCTCCTCTCTGTCCATTATTTCTCTGATCAGATAATTAAAGCTTCTATACAGCCCATTAGATTGTGTCTTGATCAATCTCCTAGCTGCTTCATAGTTGATCTTCAAATCCCTCAGGTTGAGGCTGGTCAGGATCGCACCAGTAGGCCGTACAGGCCGTACTGTCCGTACACTCGCCCTAGCTTTGCACTTCTTTCCTCTTGATCCCATTCCTTTGGTTTAAGCTTCTCATCCTCTCCTATACTTAGATCACCACTTGCTCCATTTCTTATTTGGTTCAACACTCCCCCTCAAGCTTGACCAAGGGGAACCGGTCAAGCTTGGATGTCATGAGATCTTCCTCATTAAAAACCTTGCCAAAGAAAACCCTCCTTAGGGATAAAACCTCAGCAACGAAAAGAGTAAAGACCCCATGACAAGAGGAACTAGTTGAGCCTGGTAAGATCACTGAGCCCCAATCTGTGATGAATGGACTCAAGTGTCTTCTGTCTTGGAGCCTTAGTGAAAACATCTGCCAACTGATCTTCACTCCGTGTATAGCAAGGTAAGATCACTCCTTGGACTATCATCTGCCTCACCTTGTGGCAGTCAACCTCAATGTGCTTGGTTCTCTCATGAAACACCGAGTTGGAGGCAATGTGGATTGCTGCTTGGTTGTCACAATGCATGGTCATTGGTGTAGGCTGGTCTATCTCCAAGTGCTTCAGGATCCCTTTGATCCACACTAGCTCATTAGTCAGCTTCAACATGGCCCTATACTCAGCTTCAGCACTTGAACATGAGACCACCTTCTGCTTCTTGCTCTTCCAAGTAACCAGGTTCCCACCAATGAATGTGCAATAGCCGGTGGTTGACTTCCTATCAGCTCTATCTCCAGCCCAATCCGCATCACAGTATCCCACTACTTCAGTGCTCTTGTTACTGTTGGAATAATAAAAGATAGAGAAGACGAAGCAAGCTGGATTAAGGTTCAAACTAGGACAGCAAAGTAAGAAGATTTGAATCTGTCTACTATTCATCCAAAACCTAACCAGACTTGACTTGCAAGGCAAGGAATGAGTGGGGAAGACATTATGGACGTGGCTAATGCTCCAGAAGTCAAGGCAATTCAGTTTGAATGCAATTGGAACTAGATGGTCTGATTTAGACAAGAAAGAGAGCAAGTGGTGCATAAGAAGAAGGACTGACCTGTCACTATCACACCAAGCTGTGTGTGCCTCTTCCTCCAGTCACTTTCTCACCATTCTGGACGTGCCCAGCCTGTCCCAGCCAGCCTGCCCCTTCCGATTTCCCTACAATATTATTGTTTATCCATTCCCTACACAAGTAATTGTTTATTAGCTAGTTTGTTGTGTAGTTGGGCTATATATTAGCCTCTCTTGTAATCAAAACAAATTGAGCTGAAAGTGGGGAGTTCCCCTTTCTTCTTCACCATTCTCCTGTCTCATTAATCTCTCTATTCTCTGGTTACTTACTCTCTTACACGAAATCTCTCACAATAATCTCATACTCCTCCTAAATCTCTCTTATTCTCCAATACTCTACATTGCAGTCTCTTTAAATCTCACTTGTCTCTCTGATTCTCTTTCTCTTACATCATTCTATACTCTGTTTCTACATCACTCACACACCATAATCTGTCTATTCTCACATGGTATCAGAGCTCCCAAGCTCCTGAAACTCAAAGCTTCCGCAAATCAAGCACAAGCTCACCCTCATGGCAGTTTTAAAACAATTGGAGAAGTTTCTGTCTAGTTGGCTGTTCAGCCTCTTCAAGAGGAAGAAGACTGCAACAATGGCGTGTACAGAGACTCTCCAGAGTCTATCCTCGTGCCTCCTGTCCATCCTGAAGAGATCTCTTGGAAGCAAAATGTTTTGGAGCTGTTTGGCAAGCAAAACTCCAAACAAAATCTGTACAAGCAATTCTGATGTTCTTTTCAAGATGGAGTCTCTCACTATCTTCCAGAAGGTGGCGTCTGGTAAACAGGAAGAAAGGAGAGGTCCTAAGCATGAGAGGTTCAAGGAGAAAGCACACTCAAAGGAATGGAGTTGGGTAGAGAACCCAAAATCCAAATCTACCAAGTTCAGGTGAACCATGTGCCTTGGAGGTTCAAGGAACCAGATCAGGTTCCTTGGTTGTAAGCTAAATCTCTTTCCCTTGAGTAAAGCTTGTGTCTTTATGTCTGGTTGTGTTGAGTGGTGTGTTTAGTATCTTAGGGACAGTTTAAAGTTGCTAGAATTGTTGAACCTAGTTTCTGTTCCAGTATACTTAATAATTGTTTAAATTTTTTCTGGTTGTGTGTGGTCTGTTCTAGGAGTTTACTAGCATGGTTATGTCTAGTTAATGTCCTAGTTTAATTATTTGTGAATTGTTTTGTTCTTGGGACAGGTTCAAGTGCTAGAGTTGTTGAACCTAGTTTCTGTCCCATAATACAAAAACTGTGTGTGTGGTTCTGTTTTGAATTGTTTCTAAGCTTGCTAGCATGGTCATGACTAGCTATTGCTTTAGATAAATTGTTTGTGTTCAGAATTGTCTAGGCGAGTTGTCTAGAACCTGGTTTGAGTCTTGTGGCATTGCTAGAGGTCTAGGAGAGTTTCCTGGTCATGTAATGCATCTATATGTTGGCTCTATGTCTTGTTTTGCATCCATAGGTTGTTCCTGGTCCTGTGATGCATTCTTAAACTGGTTAAGGTGATTAGATGAGTTATCTAGTCTCTGTTTTTGACATTTAATCATAGTGTTGCTTAAATGGTCATTAAAATTTGCCTAAATACCTTGTTATTGATGAGTTATCATACATGTGCATTTAGAGAGTTGGTTGCTTGGATTTGAACTGAATGAGTTGTTTAGATTCAGTCCTTTGCATCTTGTTTAACATGATGGATCAGACTTGGTGAGTTATCAAGGTCTGGTCATACTGTGTGGTCTAATTCTTGCTGGAGTTTGAGTGATGTTTCAGGTACACAAGAGGTGCTCTCTGTCCACCACCAATCCAAGACAAAGAAGAAGACATTGCCCATGAAGTTCAGAGCCTACACATGATGTATATTCCTGACCATGGAGAGATAGCTTGTGTGTAGAACCGGTTGAATTAAGCGCAGCCTGTTTGGGTGTTGAGCTCCTGGTTCATGAGACACACAAGGAAGACCATCACCTAAGTCATGAGGAGACCGGTGGTCCAAAGGCAATGGAGCAGAGATCAAAGGTGGATCAGTTGGCTTAAGCGCAGGTGTTGGAACTGTTGTGCTCCTGGTTCAAGCTCAGTACTGCCCACTTCCAAGCTTGGTCCTTCACCTATTCTCTCTGGATCAAGCTTGAGGAGGGGTATTGATGTGCAATTTTGAGGATCCAAGTCGTCCATTGTCTCTTGGCAAGAAGTGGAGTTCACTCTTGCATCATTCCTCACCAGCCGGATCAAAGAAGCTATCATGAACTCATTGCAACCTTGCAAGCTTGGACCTTCACCTATTCTCGGTTCCAAGCTTGAGGGGGAGTGTGAATGAGCTTCCTATGATCTGAGAGATGTCTTACCAAGTGGGGACTCAAGTGGAGTTCACTCCCTACCATAATGATGAAAGGGAAGCACCTTAAACTCATCTCAAAACATTCATTGTTGTTCTTATGATTAAAATGTTATTGAGATTATTGTGATTAGTGCATTACCTTGAGAACTGATGCACCTGTGGGATATTGTATCAGGTACCTTACTTGAGTCTCAATGAAGCAAAGAACCGGTCCATCCTTACCTATCAAGATGGCGAGTAGTCAAAAGAGAGGGGGAGACACAAACCGGAGTCTAAGAAGAGTCCAAGGTGTTGGTGTGTGCAAGTGATGGAGTTCACGCTTGCACCACAAGTTAGGCCACGATCCAGAGCCTAAGGACTCCACCATGATAAATCTGAAGTTCCTTAGGCTCACTGGCCAATCCCTAGGCTTTGGAGATCTCTACTCTTTTCCTTGGTTGGTTTTATCCCTAAGGAGGGTTTTCTGGCCAAGGTTTTTAATGAGGGAGCTTCTTCAAGGTTCCAAGCTTGTCCAAGGATCTCCTATGGTCAAGCTTGAGGGGGAGTGTTGGAATAATAAAAGATAGAGAAGACGAAGCAAGCTGGATTAAGGTTCAAACTAGGACAGCAAAGTAAGAAGATTTGAATCTGTCTACTATTCATCCAAAACCTAACCAGACTTGACTTGCAAGGCAAGGAATGAGTGGGGAAGACATTATGGACGTGGCTAATGCTCCAGAAGTCAAGGCAATTCAGTTTGAATGCAATTGGAACTAGATGGTCTGATTTAGACAAGAAAGAGAGCAAGTGGTGCATAAGAAGAAGGACTGACCTGTCACTATCACACCAAGCTGTGTGTGCCTCTTCCTCCAGTCACTTTCTCACCATTCTGGACGTGCCCAGCCTGTCCCAGCCAGCCTGCCCCTTCCGATTTCCCTACAATATTATTGTTTATCCATTCCCTACACAAGTAATTGTTTATTAGCTAGTTTGTTGTGTAGTTGGGCTATATATTAGCCTCTCTTGTAATCAAAACAAATTAAGCTGAAAGTGGGGAGTTCCCCTTTCTTCTTCACCATTCTCCTGTCTCATTAATCTCTCTATTCTCTGGTTACTTACTCTCTTACACGAAATCTCTCACAATAATCTCATACTCCTCCTAAATCTCTCTTATTCTCCAATACTCTACATTGCAGTCTCTTTAAATCTCACTTGTCTCTCTGATTCTCTCTCTTACATCATTCTATACTCTGTTTCTACATCACTCACACACCATAATCTGTCTATTCTCACAGTTACACCCCATTCACACTCCTTGTTCTGGTGATCCATTCAGATACATCAAGATCCTGTTCACCATGCTCCAATGATGCTCCTTTGGTCCTTGCATATGTTGGCTCACCTGATTCACAGCAAAGCATATGTCAGGACGTGTAATGGTCAAGTAGATCAACTTACCAACAAGCTTCCTATAAAGCTTTGCATCTTCAAAAGGCTGGCTGTCTTCAATCTCCCCCTCACGTGGCACCTTGTATCCATCTTCCAAAGGTGTCTTCACTGTCTTTCCTCCAAGTCTACCTGCATCTCTCAAAAGATCAAGTGTATATTTCCTTTGTGAAAGAAACAAGCCTTCCTTGGATCTACATATCTCAATTCCAAGGAAGTATTTCATTTCACCTAAGTCTTTAATCTCAAAAACCAACTTTAAGAAGTCCTTGGTGGATTGAATTCCATCCTTGTCACTTCCTGTGATGATGATATCATCAACATATACAAGAAGAACTACAATACCTGATGGAGTGGTCAAGGAGAAAAGAGTATGATCGAGTTCTGACTTCTTGAACCCTTTTCCATTCAGAGTTGTGCTCAACTTGGTATACCATGCTCTAGGAGATTGTTTGAGACCATATATAGCCTTCTTCAGTCTTAGCACATTCCCATCTTTAACCAAGTGCTCAAGTCCCGGAGGAGGATGCATATAGACTTCATCTTCAAGTTCTCCTTGCAAGAAGGCATTCTTCACATCCATTTGCCAAAGACCCCATTCCAAGTTCACAGCAAGAGATAGTACTATTCTGATTGTATGGAGCTTGGCAACTGGAGCAAACGTGTCAATGTAGTCCTCTCCATAGGTTTGAGTGAACCCTCTGGCTACCAGTCTGGTCTTCTCCCTCTCAATCTTCCCATTTGCAAGATACTTGATGGTGAATATCCATCTGCTAGAAACAGCCTTCTTCCCTTTTGGTAGTGCACTTTCATACCAAGTGTCATTCTTGATCATTGCATCTGCTTCAGCACCAACTGATTCCCTCCATTCTTTGTCTTGCATAGCTTCTTCATAAGAACTTGGTAACTTGCTCTCATCCAGACTCGTCATGAAAGCACAATGGTCTTCAGGGTAATGTACTAGAGTACACGCAGCTTGGACAGGATGCTCCACTGCTTGGGCATTGTAGTATACCCTTGTATTCACCCAGTTGGATGGGGGGTTTCTTATCCGTGTACTCCTTCTTAAAGGTTGAGGTTGAGGTTGTTCTTCCTCAATCTCCCCTTCTTCTTCCTGGTTTGCACCTTCCTCATTTTCATTTCCTTGATCCACACCTTGATCATGTTGTGAGCCTGATGATTCTTCCTCATATTGCCCATGAGTATCAGGTTCATTTCCCCCCTCATGGTCGAGGTGGGGTTCCTGACCATCCATATCCACAATAGGTGGACCTTGTTGTTGTTTACTTCCACCCTTGTGATCCTGAGATAAGTTAATCCCAAGACTCTCCAGGATAATCCTCAAGTTTGCAGCCTTATCTGATGTTAAATCTTTTAACTCTGCTTGGTTCTTCTCTTCATAGAACCCTCTTTCTTCTACAAACTTCACATCCCTTGATATAGACACCCTCCTGGTTACTGGATCATAACACTTGTACCCCTTCTGAGTTGGTGAGTAGCCAATAAACATCCGCTTGATACTCTTTGCTTCCAATTTGTTCCTGAGTTCTCCTGGTTTGTGAACAAAGCAAAGACACCCAAAGACTCGAAGGTGATCTAAGGTTGGCCTATACTTGTTCAATACTTCAAATGGTGACTGATCATGAAGAACTCTGGTTGGGGTTCGGTTGATCAAGTAACAAGCAGTGGCAACCGCATCACTCCAGAATCTCTTGGGTACATTTGCTTGGAACATCATGGATCGAGCAACCTCCATAAGGTGTCTATTCTTCCTCTCTGCCACTCCATTCTGTTGTGGGGTGTAAGGACAGCTTGTTTGGTGAAGAATGCCATGCTGAGATAGATGCAACTTGAACGCTTGACTTGTGTATTCTCCACCATTATCTGATCTAAAAACTTTCAGCTTAGCATTGAAATGGTTAGTCACATAGCATGAAAGTTTCTAAATGCATCAAGCACCCTATCTTTAGTTGGAATTAAGGTTATCCAGGTGTATTTCGATTTTTCATCTATGAATGTGACAAAGTACTTATGATTCTCTCTAGACAAGCAAGGAGCAGTCCAAACATCTGAATGTATTAGATCAAAGCAATTATCATAGATAGTAGTGGACTTATGGAAAACAGTCTTACAATGCTTGCCTAAAATACAAGCTTCACAATCATTATTTTCAAACACAACACCTGGAACCATTAAGTTTAAAGCTCTAACATGAGGATGTCCTAGTCTAGCATGCCACAAAGCATTCTTATTTAAAGTAGAAGCAGAAGTAGAAGTAAAGGAACAATTGTGATCAGGCAAAACATTAATCTCTTCAAGTAGATATAGGTCTCCTTTTGTAACTCCTTGCCCAATCACACAGTTGCTTTCAATATCCTGAAACTTAACATCATTAGGACTGAAGATAACTTTGCATTTGAGATCATTAGTGCATTTCTTAACTGATAACAAGTTTGAAGTAAACTCAGGCATATAGAAAGCTCTAGACTCCTTATCAAACAGTTTTAATTTGCCTATACCTCTTATTGGAATCCTATCACCATTAGCAATCATAACATGTCCATGAGCAGGTTCTATTTCTTTAATGAGTCTAGTATCACTAATCATATGATGTGATGCACCTGAATCAACTATCAATGGTTTAGACATGCTACAAGCACTAAGAGATAGACCAGCATTCCTAGGATGAGTATAAGCATCAGTTTGATCATAAAGACTAGTAACTTTAGATGCACCAAATGAATATCCCCTGAGGTTACCAAAGATGTTACCATTGTCCTTGAGCATCTTGATGAGAGCATCCATTTCTGATCTCCGGATGACTCATGCTCATTTGGACGGTTGGTTGGTTGAGAAGTGTAAGTCACCAATGCCTTGTTCTCACCCCCTTCACGTCCTTCATTCTCTTGTGTTCGGTTTTGTATGGACCAGCTCCACTATCCCATGCTGATCCACCCTCCTCCATAAACTCACCGTTTGCCCTTGCCCTCCTCCTTAACCTTGGAAATTGTTTTGGCTTGTGATGTGGGTGGAAGGATCCCAGCAACTGGTGTTCTTGTGACCTTGGTCTCTTGCAGTGATCCACAAGTTTTCCATTAGAACCTCCTTTCCTCATACTTGTTCACCCTTGTGGCTGGGGGTCCTTCAGCTTGATTAGCCCAGGGTAAGCTCTCCCTTTCCTCCAAAGAGTCCCAATGACCCTTGGTTGCCTTCTGGTATTTGCCGAGCACACTTCTTCTAGGGATGGGGAGCCTTTTCTGATCTTAGGATGTGCTTAATGAGATCATTGTAAGCTTGACCGTTGAGAGTCAGGAGTAAGCCAAAGACCTTATCCTGCTCACGGTCTCTCATTCAGCTATCCGATCAAGTTGTGCTAGCTTAGATTTCAAAGCTCAGACCATAAAGCCTCTAACTTCCCAGTGTTTAGTGAACTCCATATCCTCCTGAGTAGTGTTTGAAATAGCTCTCATTGAATGCGTCCCGTAGGATGCTCTTTGGTTGATGGGACATGGGATAATCCTTGCAAGACACGAGATCAAAAGACTTCAAGTCCTTTCAAGGCGCTGTGGAAGGATCGGTGACACAAGAGGGATGGATGATCTCCTGATTATCAGGTATGGAATGGTTTGGATATTACCAAGCACCAAACTAAACACGCTAAGCTCGGATATGACACACCAGACTCGGCAACACTTCTTTTAGAGAGAGAGAGAGAGCCGCAAAAGATAAATAAACTTGTATAGAAAAGATTGGCATGAGTACAATAGGGTGTAGAGAACCCTTTAAATAAGGAAACCAGGAGACAAATCCTCTAGGGTTTCCGACATGAATCAAAAAAAGGAAAGAGAGTTTAACATAAGCTTTTAAATGGAATTGAAATAAAATGTAAACTTCTATAGTCTTGGACCGAGAATAGCACTTAGGTGATGTGTAGACAAGTTGTGGCCTCGTTTAAAAACCTTCCTCCTGGAAAACCTCGTGGGACAAAAACCAAAGCAAGGAAAAGAGCACACACCCCATGTCTTGCCTAGACACTAACTCAGCTTGATGTAGAGATGGCTTGAAATGGTGATCAAGACACTCGGATCAGACCTTGTCCAAGACTTTTGTGTTGTGGATGTGAAGTGAGTAATCCAACAACATTCTCTTTAAGCCTTCTTGACTCTGGAACGAGTCATGGGGACCTTTAGGAATGGCTAGAGCATCATCACCAAGTTGTTGATGCAATGTGGCTTCATGTGGCTCATCTAGACTCTCCTTGTTCTCCTTAGTGATCCGGTCCATGATCACATCAAATTGCACTCTTAAATGTTGCATCCTCAAGCTCTTCAGGTTCAGGTTCATGCTTCCATTCTTTGGTGCTTTCCAGGAATCCAACATCATCTCTTGATCTCAAAACACCCTGGTAAGGTTTGAGATGTTTCCATACACCTTTGAAGTGTTTCCCATAGATCTTTAGCCTTCTCACAGTAGCTATAAGCCTCCAAAATCGATGGATCCAGTGAGCTTTGAAGAAATGGATATCACAAGCATATCCTCTTGCATTCCACTTCTCTTCATCACACGTGACAATCTCCTTGTCACCCTCATGAGTAATGATCCTGGGAGCTTCATCTTCAAAGGATGTGGTTCCACAAGCCCTTACTCCCCAACGGCAGTCTTCACCACCCTCGACCCAAAGGAGATAGTTTCCCCCTTTCAAAGTAACCGGAATGATAGTAGTCTTGGTGTTCTCCATCTTGAATCTTCAAAAGTGTTCTTGAGTCTTCAACGTAGCAACCCAGATTCAAGAGAACCTGGCTCTGATACCATGAAAGAATGAGTAGAATCTGAGTATGCAAAGGTAGAATAGAAGTAAACGAGAGAGATTAAAGAAGAGATTAAAAGAGAAAGTAGAGAGATTTTGGAGCCAGATTTTTTCAAGAACCCATTTGGGAGCCTCAGAAACACTTAGCGAAGAATCAAGAAAAGAAAGAGAAACTCGAAAATGTCTTGCTTAACATTAATGAACCGGGGTTACAAATATATAGGAGAGCTTATGGACACAATCAACGGATATAAGATAAGGTTAACCCCTAAGCATGTGGAGTCAAGGCCGGGGGAGCGTCTAATTTGAAATACATGGACGAGAGGGCCTTGCACGCTTGATTCCTTTAGCATCTTGACCAGATGCTCTTAGCCAAGCCTGTCCCAGGCGCGGACTAACCTTATCCCTAAGGTTCAGTAGTACTTGGACGAGTGGTGAGGTAAGTTAAGCTTGATCACACGCGCGGTAACTTCTCTTCACTTTCACCCGGGTAACTTGGTTCTCCTCTTGCCCTGCTCACACTCAAGTGTACGGTCACTTGTACGGCCTTGTTACGGTCACTTGTACGGACTTGTAACGGACACACTCCCCCTTAAACCATTCTCCAACCTTCTTCAGTCTCCTTCACATACTCGTAACCCCCTTTTCTTATTTAGTTCAACAGTCAGTTGGTTGGACAATGAGTGATCCTGGAAAGCACCTAGCATGCAACCCTTAAGAGTGCATATGAGGTGATCATGGACCGGATCATAACGAAGGACAAGGAGGGTCTCAGGATGGCCACATGAAAGCCACAATGCATCAACCACTCGGTAGAGGGATGCTCTCAGCCATCCTGAAGGGTCCCCATGACTCGTTTCCAGAAGTCAAGAAGCTAAAGGGAGAATTGTTGTGGATTACTCACTCAACATCCACAACAAGAAGGTCTTGGAAGGTTTGATCCGAGATGTCTTGAATCCACTGTTCAAGCCATCTCTACACCCAAACTGAACCAGTAGTGTCTAGGCAGACATGGAGTGCGTGCTTCTTTTCCTTGCTTTTGGTTTTGTCCCCACGAGGGTTTCCAGGAGGAAGGTTTTTAACGAGGCCACAACTTGTCTACAAATCACCTAAGTGCTATTCTCGGTCCAAGACTACATGAAGTTCCATTTTTATTTCATTCTAAACTTATGTTAAACTTAGACTATAGTTTTATTTCTTTCCTTTTTTGGTTCATTGTCGAAACCCTAGAGGATTTGTCTCTGGTTTCTTATTTAAAGGGTTCTCTACACCCTTATGTAATCATCCAGTCTTTTATTAAACAAGTTACATTCATCTTTTGCGGCTCTCTCTCTCTCTAAAAGAAGTGTGCCGAGTTCTGGTGTGTCATATCCAGAGCCTAAGGGTGTCTAGTTTGGTGTGTAATATCCAAACCATTCATCTAGGAGTATCAAGAGATCATCCATCCCTCTTGTGTCACCATCCAATCCACACGCCTTGAAGGACTTGAGTCTTTTGATTCGTTCTTGCAAGGATTATCCATTCCCATCAACCAAAGAGCATCCTAGGGACGCATCAAGTGGTATCAGAGCAACTTTGTTGGGAGTAACTCGTTCTCTCTTTGTTTTGTTTCTTGTTGATTTCTTGTTTAACTTTTGTTAATCGCATCCGTGTAGCATCCTTGTGTTTTCCGGTTGTGTTCTTTTTGTTATTCAATCCGTGTTCAATCTAAATTAACTTGAATAAGCATTAGAACTCTTTTACCTTAGGGCTGCTCCGTGACTGCATGAAAGTTTAGACCAAGAATTTTAGACTTTTCCTTATTTAGACTCATCCGGAAACCCTAGTGAAGAGAAAAACCCTAAGCCGCATACCTTTGCTTTGTCGATTGTTTTGTGTCTTGCTCTGAGTTGTTTATCCCTAGAACACGAGTAAGAGAAGCTTATTAGGTTGCTAGGGAAAGCTTAGAAGAGTTTAGGAAAAAGATTAGAAGCTATTCCATTTTTGCTTGAACCTTTTTCCTTTTCTAGCCGATTTCTCCTTTTTTGTTTTGTCTTTGATGAATCCCTGGAGAGGAGATCCTTTTGTCCCTGATTCTTTTGAAGGAAGATCTGATGGTTTTGAGAGAGATCTGGGTTGATTTTTGATGATGATGGATGGATTGATTGGATGATCTTCAGAAATGATCTATGAACTGATCAGATCTTGTGTAGATGTGTCTAAGATCAAGAGAATGAACTCTGTTTTCGATCAAAGACAGGTTTTGCTTGCAGAGAATGAACTCCTAGCAATCAGTGTTCATGGATGAACAAGGGATTCACAGATTTAGAGAGAATTTTGATAAAAAGGTGAATCATTTTTCAGAGAGTTCTCAAAGAGTTTAAGTAGCAGAAATAAAAGGTAATCGAAAAGTCCTAAAATTGTTGAAAATGAGTAAACTGATTATTCGGTTAAAAACTGAATAATTATTTATTTTGGCTGCTCCTTGGCTTGATTTTCGTGGCTATCTCATTAGAGAGAGAGAATGGATCCTCGACTTGGGTATCAGTCTTCTTTTTCGATTGAGAAAGGCCTAACTCGTCCATGAGTCTGGATCCACATCTTTTTCCATCTTGTTTGATAGTTTTCATAGCCAAAATTAAGCTCATTTGCTCCATTCCAGGCTTCTGGTTCATCTTCCAAGCTTTCTAGTTCAGGCCATCCCGGTTTAATCCTTTGTAGAATAGTCTTGTGGCTCCAACCATGGTTACATCATCCCCTCCTACCTTTGAAAGGATTTGGTCCTCAAATCTTGATGTGATCCTGGAAAGCAACCAAAGAAATGGAAGCATGAACCTGAACCTGAAGAGCTTGAGGATGCAACCTTTAAGGAGTGCATTTGTTGTGATCATGGGACCGGATCACTAAGGAGAACAAAGGAGGAGAGTCTAGATGAGCCACATAAAGCCACAATGCATCAACCACGTGATGAGGATGCTCTAGCCATTCCTGAAGGTCCCATGACTCGTTTCCAGAGTCAAGAAGCTTAAGGAGAAGGTTGTTGGATTTACTCACTTCACATCCACAACAACAAAGTCTTGGACAAGGTCTGATCCGAGATGTCTTGATCACCATTCAAGCCATCTCTACATCAAGCTGAGTTAGTGTCTAGGCAAGACATGGGGTGTGTGCTCTTTTCCTTGCTTTTGGTTTTGTCCCACGAGGTTTTCCAGGAGGGAGGTTTTTAACGAGGCCACAACTTGTCTACAAATCACCTAAGTGCTATTCTCGGTCCAAGACTACATGAAGTTCCATTTTTATTTCATTCTAAACTTATGTTAAACTTAGACTATAGTTTTCTTTCTTTCCTTTTTTGGTTTTATGGTCGAAACCCTAGAGAGTATGTTCTCTGGTTTCCTATTTAAAAGGGTTCTCTACACCCTCTTGTAATCATCCAGCTTTTTAATATCAAGTTACATTCATTCTTGTCGGCTCTCTCTCTCTAGAAGGTGTCGAGTTCTGGTGTGTAATATCCAGAGACCTAAGGGTGTCTAATTTGGTGTGTCATATCCAAGTTTATTCATCTAGGAGTATCAAGAGATCATCCTCCCTCTTGTGTCACCATCCGATCCACAACGCCTTGAAGGACTTGAGTCTTTAGATTCGTTCTTGCAAGGATTATCCATTCCCATCAACCAAAGAGCATCCTAGGGACGCATCAGGTGGTATCAGAGCAACTTTGGTTGGGAAGTACTCGTTCTCTCTTTGTTTTGTTTCTTGTGGATTTCTTGTTTACCTTTGCTAATCGCATCCGTGTAGCATCTTTTGTTTCTTGTTTGTTTTCTTGTTTCAATCCGTGTGCAATCTATATCATCCTGAACAAAAAAGCATTAGAACTCACTCTAACTAGGGGCTGCTCGTGATTGCATAAGAGTTAGACAAGAATTATAGGACTTTCCTTATTTGAAATTTTCGGAAACCCTAGAGAGATAAAGAACCCTAGCCGCATGCATCATCTTGTTGAACCACTTTGTGCATTAGTTAGCTTGTCTAATCACCTTGAAACACGAGCATATTGAGGCTATTAGGGTGCTAGAAAACCTTAGGAGTGATTAGGAAAAAGCTTAGAAGT
>CAJHQQ010005089.1:0-20620 GCA_905132885.1 Moricandia moricandioides | reverse complement strand
TGAAGAATAAGTTAGTTAGTCATTAGCTGAGTCTTTGCTTGAATAAGTCCTCCTATATTTCAGGAGTTGATCGAGTCTGTTTGTTGAGTTTATTAAGGCTTTAGTTATGCATATCGTTGTAAGGCAATGTGATCTATTTAAGGATCATCACATCGTGAATAAAACTCAGACCTTCAACACCTCTGTTCTCGATCACTTAGTTATATCTAGAGTAACAAGTGGTATCAGAGCCTGTTGCACAAACTAAGACAAAATGAGTGAGAGAGATTCATTGCTAAGCATTCCAAAATTCGATGGTGACTATGAGTACTGGGCCATGCTGATGGAGAACCTACTCAGGTCAAAAGAATGGTGGGATCTAATTGAAACAGGCATCACAAGGCCAGAGAGAAACGTGATCCTCACGGGAGCACAAAGATCAGAGCTTGCCGAACAGACGCTGAAAGACCTCAAGGTGAAGAACTATCTATTTGCATCAATAGATAAAAACATCCTCAAGACAATCATGAACAAGGAGACGTCTAAGGATTTATGGGAGTCCATGAAGAAGAAGTACCAAGGGAACCAGAGGGTACAAAGTGCACAGTTGCAGCGCTTGAGAAGAAACTTCGAAGTACTTGAAATGAAGGAAGGAGAAACCATTTCTGAGTATTTTTCGAGGGTGATGTTGGTAGTGAATGACATGAGGAATTTAGGAGAAGAGATGGCTGACTCCAAGGTTGTAGAGAAGATTTTAAGAACGCTGGTGGAAAAATTCACATACGTGGTATGTGCCATAGAAGAGTCAAATGACATCAAAGACCTCTCAGTAGATGGACTTCAAAGTTCATTGATGGTACATGAACAAAAAACTGATCAGACATGTTGATGAAGAACACGTCTTGAAGGTGGAAGGTCGATGGAGAAATGATGGAGGAAGAGGCAGAGGAGGCAGAGGAAGAGGAAGATATCCGGGAAGAGGTCAAGGTAGCTCAAGTTTCAACAAGGAATCAGTGGAGTGTTACAAATGTCATAAGATGGGACATTACAAGTCTGAATGTCCAACCTGGGAGAGAAGTGCGAACTATGCAGAGCTGGAGGAGGACATATTACTCATGGCACATGTCGATGTCATAGAGAGCAAAAAGGAACACTTGTGGTTTTTAGATTCTGGCTGCAGTAACCACATGTGTGGAACCAGAGAATGGTTCTTTGAATTCGACAACAAGTTCAGGCAAAAGGTCAAACTTGGAGATGATCACAGAATGATGGTGGAAGGAAGAGGAAGCATACGATTGAAGATCAATGAATCGGTTCAAAAGATTACATCGGTATACTATGTCCCAGGGTTGAAAAATAACCTTATCAGTGTTGGTCAACTGCAAGAGAAAGGGCTGAGGATAGTCGTTGAGAATGGTATATGTGAAGTATGGCACAAAGCGCAAAGAAGAATGATCATGGAAACAAGGATGAGCAAAAATAGAATGTTTGCCATTCTAGCCGAAGTGAAGGAACCAGTTCAAAACAATGAAGACAAGTGTCTACAAGTAACAGAAGTAAAAGAGGAACTGTGGCACAGACGACTTGGCCACCTAAGTCACAACTCGATTCATATACTAGGAGAAAAGGGAATGGTGAATGGCTTACCAAAACTGGATCGAGATGAAGAAGAAATGGTATGTGAAACGTGCATGAAGGGAAAACAAATAAAGGAAAACATTCCAAAGAAGAGCAACTGGAAGGCTAGTAGGGGACTTCAACTTGTGCATACTGACATTTGTGGTCCCATCACACCTGTCTCAAGTAGCAAGAAGAGGTATATCATCAATTTTATAGATGATTATAGTCGCAAATGCTGGACCTATTTCCTTTCAGAGAAATCAGAAGCTCTCCAAACCTTCAAAGACTTCAAAGCTGCAGCGGAAAGAGAACTGGGACTACCATTGGTGTGTTTAAGATCAGACCGAGGTGGTGAGTACAACTCAAAGGAATTCCAAGATTACTGTAAGGAGAAAGGCATAAGAAGACAACTCACAGCAGCATATACACCACAACAAAATGGAACTGCAGAGCGCAAGAACAGAACTGTCATGAACATGACAAGATGCATGCTAATTGGCATGTCAGTTCCCAGAAGGTTCTGGCCAGAGGCAGTTCAATATGCAGTTCATATTTTGAACAGAAGCCCATCATCTACACTTGGAGACAAAACACCTGAAGAAAAATGGAGCAATCACAAACCATCAATTGCTCACCTCAGAACGTTTGAATGCGTGGCATTCGCACTTGTGCCATACGAAAGAAGAATCAAACTAGATGAGAAGAGTGTGAAGTGTGTTATGGTGGGAGTAAGCAAAGAATCAAAAGCCTACCGCCTATACAACCCAATAACTGAGAAGATAGTGATCAGTAAGGATGTCAAATTTGATGAAACAAAAGGATGGGAGTGGAAAGACGAGAAAGAAGAGAATGAATCATTCTGGGAGGAACTTGCTGAAGACTCTGATGATGAAGTTAATGGGAAAGAAACTCAAAGAGATGCTGAAACTGAAAACGTTGAAACTGAAACAAATCCTCAAGGAGAAGTGTGTACCGGGAATAGGGAAGGAAGTTCTGGAGAGTCTTCCCGGGTACAAACTACAAGAACAAGAAAGGCACCTGTATGGATGAAGGATTATGTTTCAGATCAAGACCAAGGTATTGGGTGCTTTATGGAAGAGGATGGTGAAGAACTCACATCCCTGTTCACAGAAGGAGAAGATCCAGAATCTTTTGCAGAAGCAGTTAAAGAAGAAAGGTGGAGGAAAGCCATGGAAGCTGAGATGCAGTCAATAGAAGACAATGATACATGGAAGTTAACCACACTTCCACCCGGCGCCAAAGTCATAGGAGTAAAATGGATTTTCAAAACAAAATTCAATGAAAGAGGAGAAGTTGACAAGTACAAAGCGAGACTGGTTGCAAAGGGGTATCACCAACGGTATGGTGTTGACTTCCACGAAGTTTTTGCTCCAGTAGCAAGGTGGGACACAGTCAGAACTATTCTTGCACTTGCTGCAAACAGAGGTTGGAAAGTTCTGCAGTTAGATGTTAAGAGTGCGTTTTTGCACGGAGAGTTGGCTGAGGAAGTCTTTGTAGAACAACCAGAAGGATTTGAAGAAGGAGACACATCTCAGAAGGTTTACAAACTGAAGAAAGCCTTGTACGGCTTGAAACAAGCCCCCAGAGCATGGTACAATCGAATTGAAGGGTACTTTCTAAGTGAAGGATTTGAGAAATGCTACTGTGAGCATACCTTATTCGTAAAGAAGGAGGGGGAAGAAGTTCTAATCATCAGTCTCTACGTAGATGATCTTGTGTACACAGGAAACTCAAGGCAAAAACTAGAAGAATTCAAAAACTCTATGATGCAAGAGTTCGCCATGACAGATCTCGGGGGCATGAAGTTCTTTCTTGGTGTAGAAGTAAACCAAGATGAAAAAGGAATATTTATCAATCAATCCAAATATGCCACTGAGATACTGAGGCGATTTGGAATGGAAGACTGCAATTCTGTCAAAAATCCTGTGGTACCTGGCCACAAACTGTCCAAGAAAGGAGCTGGAGATGAAGTTGACTCAACGTCCTTTAAACAACTAGTTGGTAGCCTGAGATACCTAACTGTCACCAGACCAGATCTCACCTACTCAGTTAACCTGGTTAGTCGGTATATGGAGCATCCTACAGAACAACATCTACTCGCAGCAAAAAGGATACTAAGGTATGTTCAAGGAACCATTGAACTTGGCATTAGGTACAATGCAAAAGGAGGAGAGAAGCTATTGGGTTATGGAGATAGCGATTATGCAGGAGACATTGATGACAGGAAGAGTACGTCAGGCTATGTTTTCTTGCTAAGCGGGGGAGCAGTCTCATGGGCATCCAAGAAACAACCCATAGTAACTTTATCCACCACTGAAGCCAAGTTTGTTGCAGCGTCGTATGGAGCATGTCAAGCTGTCTGGTTGAGAAATGTGTTAGCAGAGATCAGTGCAGAACAAAAGGAAGGTACAACTCTTTACTGTGACAACAGTTCAACGATAAAGCTCTCGAAGAATCTAGTGTTACATGGCAGGAGTAAACACATTCATGTGAGGTTCCATTTCTTAAGAGAGTTAGTCAATGAAGGAGTAATTCAACTTGATTATTGTCCCACACAAGAACAAGTTTCTGATATCATGACAAATGCTGTTAAGTTGGATGTTTTCGAAGATCTAAGGAAGAGGCTGGGAGTATGTCTGAAGGAAGATTAAACTGGAAGGAACCCATTCCAGTTTAGGGAAGGAATTGAAGAATAAGTTAGTTAGTCATTAGCTGAGTCTTTGCTTGAATAAGTCCTCCTATATTTCAGGAGTTGATCGAGTCTGTTTGTTGAGTTTATTAAGGCTTTAGTTATGCATATCGTTGTAAGGCAATGTGATCTATTTAAGGATCATCACATCGTGAATAAAACTCAGACCTTCAACACCTCTGTTCTCGATCACTTAGTTATATCTAGAGTAACAAAGACATTCTCATATTGTTTGAAAGTGTCAAAAACTCGAAAGAATAAAATATTGTTAAGACTTAAAAATATTTTGTAGATATGAGAAAAAGAAATAGAGAGGCCCTAATCTACTTTCTTGGTTGATTTTGTCTTTCCGCTTCCATTAGATTCTGTTTAGTAGTGCACGAGTGGATTGGACAGGAGGTGGCAGACATTGAATGGAAAGATAAGAGCCTGTGCTTCCGGCTTAACTAGTCTTTTGAAATTTTTATACATGCTACTTTATAACTTCTCTTATGTTTTTATTATTTTTAAGTTATATCAAAAGACTTTTGTTCTTTGTTTTGTCTTTTCAGCCAAACACCTGTTTAACTACTATTTGAAGGCACTCATATTCTAAAATCAAATTAAACATTGGCCCAGTATCATACAGAAGCTTCACGGCCTTGAAAAGCCCAAAAGAGAGAAGTTTAAGAAAACCTAAAAGGCTGAGCTATTGCAGGCTTAGCAGCATGTCTGTCCAAAAGTTTCATCATGACAATTGTTTTTTTTTCTTTTTTTAACTGAAGGCATACAATATGACAATTTTCTACATCAAAAATGTATCAGGATGCAACTTGTGGAATCTACAGCTTCAAAACTAGTGAAATTAAATAATTAGATGTAGCTGAAGCAATCAAATGGCTAAGGTCGAGTATGGGGATCACGTTGACGATGAGTTTGAAGCTATATTATAATTAAGCGAGTCTCGAGAATTGATAGACCGCGATATTGACATATTGTCCCCAACCTTAGGAAGTTAAGGAGATGGTGCAAGTCCCATTTAGATAGATTCGAGCTATATGTCTTATTCGAGATGGACATACGAACTAAGTAATGTGCCTATCAAAGCTGGAACTATGGGAAGCTTAAAACGAACTAAATGAAAAAGTTATTTTATTTGCTTTAACATCATAATTTGGATAGTTAGAAACAAAGATAACCACTGATCCTTAATCAAATTAATATATTAAAAGCATTTATATTTAGAATGATGATGTTCTGTTAGTTTCCTCAATGCAGTGCAATCTGATAACAAACTTATTTTACCAATTAATATGAGAACATTTTGAAGAATAGGCCACAAAGAAACCGGCGGACTGATATGTACAATTTGGGGAAATTTTGTATGCTAAATTTACGCACCTAATACTAAACTTTATATAGTTCTGTGAATGAATATTTTTAAAGGCTCGGGAGGGTTCTTGACTTAATTTCTCATAACAGAAAATGACAAAATAGACCAGAGACTTGAAATGGACATATAAATGTTAGCGTGCAAATGCACGTATACTTAGAGAAAGGAGATAAAACAATATTGAGTTTATTTAACAAACCAGAAAAAACAAATAATGTATGTTCTGACATTTCATCGTCAATGAAAACACCTAAGCACATATAAAACAACTTCATACATAAGTATTAACAAATTAAAAAGAGTTTTTTCATCTACTATATTTTACAAGAATGAACGAGCCAACTCTATCATTTCCATTCTAACATCTTTAGATTTTTTTGTGGAACTTTAGCACCTTCAGCATCAAGCAGATCAAAAAAAAAGAAAAGAAAAGAAAAGAAAAACATGTATTTTTGCAGTTTCAAAAAAAAAAAGTATTTTTGCAAGTACCCGGTCTACATTATTTCAGTTGACAGTTGATATAGTTTTTTTTTTGTAAAAGACAATTGATATAGTTACCGATAATATACTCTATATTTTATTATCTTGATATATCTTAACAGATTTTAATAAATATTTGTTAATTTTAGTGCTTACTAGAGTTCTTAGAATTTTTCAAATTGACAAATAATATATATGTTTTGGGTAAAACACGATGAAAGTAAGACATTCAAAAACTGTGTAGTTATCAAACGTCATAAAATGTGCATCAAACGAAATACTGCTATAATGAATTTGCATATTACTAATCCTTAATCAAATTAAAAACCTTCCGAATTTATCTTCATTAAACATAGAATAAAAATATAGAAAGATTTTCACAATTTTAAAAAGGCAATGTGCGATAATTGGTATTTGAAAAGTGAAAACTACTCTAGATCTAAAGGGAATTCCACCCATGACAGTAAATATAGTATTGAAATAATTTATAATTGTTAAATAATTATTTCATTACATTTTATATTTGCTTGTTAAATTTTGTAATTTTATGTTTCTATAAAAGTATAAGTTACAATTAAAACTTCATATTTTAAAAAATAAAATATAAAGATATGTAGCATATTTTATTTTGTTAAAATATGATGTGAGTTGATAATGTTTATTTAATAATTTTGTTAACTGAAAAATAAGAAAAAATAAAAAATATTTTTTTTTTATTTTGTGAAAATAAAACGATTAATACAAAATAATTTTATATATTTATTTAAATTATAAATTTGAACTAATTATTAAATAATTTAACTATGTTATTAAATGAAATATAATATATATATAATATTTAGTATGATGAATTGTTTAAAAAAAATAAAACACAAAATTTAATAAAATAGTAACATTTTCAGTGTTCATTAAAGTTAAAATTATACCAAATTTGATGTTTTGATGTCTTATTAGAAATATCTTACATTTACTCTAGACTAAAAAAAACCTCTTAATCAAGTAGACCATCAGTAGATAATAGTTACATTACGTTGTTGATAAAGAAAAAAAAAGGTTTATTTAATTGAGATTCAACGAGACTTCTATTATAATTACAAATTGAATACAATATTATTAAATTTGTTATTTCTATAAATTATCGTCATTGAAGATATATGAAGTTTTAAAAAAAAATAACTTAATTTTAGAATGTATTGATATAATTTATTAACTAGAATAAAATTTCAAATTTTCTAATTTTTGAAGAAATTTTAGGATACTTTAAGTTAAATAATAATAATAAATTATTTAGTTCACATAAATTATTTGTAACTTGTTAAAAATCAAATTAATTAATCTTTTCGAAATTTACAGTGAATACATTATCCTACATTTTATTGTAGATTTTATAAGATATATGATTTATTGTTTCTTCTATTTCCTTTATTTTCCACCTTTTTATTTACTTAGTTTTACTATTTAACTTTACCAATCACATCCTATATAACAAGAGAAGTGTGGGCTGCCTTCTACAACGTAAAGTTCTACATAGGTTTTGGCTAATCAATAGATTAGTGTCGGTTTCACCAACCTTAACTCCATTCCCTCTATATCACCAAGTTACAATTAACTATTCTCCCTAATTAATCAAATTTTAATATCCACTTTTTTGGCCACTAGTTTCTCCAAATCACTTCCTTACGTATTCAGAAGATCGACTAATTAATTTACATCACAACGGTTATAATCACACATATATTATTATCCATTATTGATAGTTTTTTTTCTTTCTTTTACCGTTGAAAAATCAAAACCAAATGTTTCTTTGGTATACTAATATCAAACCACCACAACAACAAAATCATGCCCATTCTCTCTCGCCTCTCTTTATATAAACAACACTCCTAAAAAGTATCCACCAGTCCATAACTATTCTCAACTTCCATATCTCCCTCTCTCTCTCTTTATCCTCTTCTCTTATTTTATCTGCTCTCTCCAGCTTATTCCCACTGATGGGAGCTCAGGAGAAGCGGCGTCGTTTCGAGCCGATATCAAGTTACCAGATAAAGGACCGGTCGAACCAAACCGTGGCCGCCGATCTTGACGGGACCTTACTTATCTCTCGTAGTGCATTTCCTTATTATTTCCTCGTGGCCCTTGAAGCAGGGAGCTTACTCCGTGCCTTGATCTTACTCGCATCCGTACCGTTCGTTTATCTCACGTACCTCTCCATTTCCGAGACTCTAGCCATAAACGTTTTCATCTTTATCACCTTCGCGGGTCTCAAGATCCGAGACGTCGAGCTCGTGGTCCGTTCCGTCCTTCCAAGGTTCTACGCCGAGGACGTGAGGCCAGACGCGTGGAGTATCTTCAACACGTTCGGGAAACGGTACATAGTAACAGCGAGTCCACGGATCATGGTCGAACCGTTCGTGAAGACATTCCTAGGAGTGGATAAAGTTCTTGGGACAGAGCTCGAGGTTTCCAAATCGGGTTGGGCAACTGGTTTTGTCAGAAGACCAGGTGTTCTTGTCGGACAGAACAAACGCGAGGCTGTTTTGAGAGAGTTCGGTGGCGTTGCGTCTAGTTTACCTGATTTGGGGCTTGGCGATAGTAAGACAGACCACGATTTCATGACAATTTGCAAGGTTATTAACGCCATCCACTCTTCTTATTTTTTTCCTATGATATGTCATTTTCTTATCTTTTTATTACTATCTAACTCATTAAATACTTATTCACGACATTATGAGAATATAACTATATGTTGATGAAAATTGAACGTACGTGCAACTTTTTTGGTGTAGTAGTTATTGTGTTGTCCTGTGATGTTTATTGTTTACTATCATTCCTAATAATGTTTGGCCAATCATATATATATTTTAAATGTGTAGTAACACTTAGAGCACCGTCAACCATAAGTGCTTAAGAGGTGCTTAAGAGGTGGGGCCCACTAGTACTACTAAAATCTAACTCTTAAATTGCTTAAATAAGTACTCCAAATGGGGTGCTATGGTTAATGGTGGCCTTAGTGACGACAAAATTAGGTAAATAACTGTAGTTTACTTATTTGTAAAAAATACATGTTATTTTCTAGATAACAATAAGACCATGTTTCTTTTATTAAGCTACATTAAATAATGTTTTATATAGAGAAATATCACCCCCAATTAAATGTTTTTGTTTTGGCAAATGAAAGTGTTTTTGTTGCAAATACAAAAGGCTAAAGTCATTGCTTATTAGACTTTCTTATCTTCCTAATGGCCATTTAAAAAATAGATATGTTTCTGAAACCTTTCCAGTGAAACTGGAGACTGTGATAAAAGTAACAACGTTTTTTTGTCTTCCTGGTATAATTATATTTTGCTTTGTTGTTCTTGACTCTCCTTTCATGTAGTAAACTGCTAATCATTTATCCTAAGTAATTATATAAATTAATCCTACAGAAATTACGTACACATGTAATCTGGATATACATGATTTCTAACCACTAATAAATTTTGATAGTAACACATGTCTCTCTCGTGACTACTTTGGTGTCGCATCTCCATATCGAAAAAAAATGAAAAGTGCATGCTACTAGACAATTACGTACCAATCACAACTACTATTGTGCTTCAATTAATATAATAAAATTTTGTGATTATTATTGACTGCAGGAGGGTTACATGGTACCACGTACCAAAATTGAACCATTGCCAAGGAATAAACTCTTAAGCCCTATAATATTCCACGAGGGCAGATTAGTCCAACGACCAACGCCGTTAGTTGCACTGTTAACTCTCCTTTGGCTTCCCGTCGGTTTTCTAGTCTCTGTTATTCGAGTCTACACGAATATTATTTTACCTGAACGCATAGCCCGTTACAACTACAAGCTCACAGGGATCAAACTAGTCGTCAACGGCCACCTTCCTCCGCCGCCTAAACCTGGCCAACCAGGTCACCTGTTGATCTGCAACCACCGGACCGTCCTCGACCCGGTGGTGACAGCTGTCGCGCTCGGTCGGAAAATTAGTTGTGTGACCTACAGTATCAGCAAATTCTCTGAGCTAATCTCTCCAATAAAAACCGTTGCGTTGACTCGTCAGCGCGAGAAAGACGCAGAGAACATCAAGCGTCTTTTGGAGGAAGGTGATCTTGTGATATGTCCTGAGGGAACCACGTGCCGTGAGCCTTTCCTTCTCCGGTTTAGCGCCATGTTCGCCGAGCTCACGGACAGGATCGTTCCCGTGGCTATCAACACGAAGCAAAGCATGTTTAATGGTACAACCACACGTGGCTACAAGCTTCTTGATCCTTACTTCGCGTTCATGAATCCCATTCCCACGTACGAGATCACTTTCCTTAAGCAGCTGCCGGCCGAGCTGACATGTAAGGGAGGCAAGTCGCCAATAGAGGTGGCGAATTACATACAGAGGGTTTTGGCAGGAACCTTAGGGTTTGAGTGCACCAACTTCACAAGAAAGGATAAGTACGCAATGCTAGCTGGTACAGACGGTAGGGTTCCGGTGAAGAAGGAGAAGATATGATCATTGCTTGGAGATGAAGAAATAATACAAAGATTTGATAAGCTTGTTTCTATTGTCTTCTATGCTTCCATAATTGTTTCTTCGCAAGTTTTTCTTTGTAATATTTCCAAGTTCTACTTTTAGTACAATAAAGATTTAAGAAAAACATAAATCTTGGTATGACCATTTGCTTGTTAAGTTGGTTGTGTTCTTGTATATAATATTTATTAATAGTGTAAACATATTATTTTTCTTGTAAAACATTTAGTGTACACAGGTTTTCTAACTATGACGGCATGTGACAATTCGTACATATGAATGTAGTATAGCAAAAGTCACAACCACTAAAGATCCAATGTACTGTCATAACCACTGAAGATCAAATGTACGTCTGGATGTCATATAATAAGGCATAACAATTAAAACTAAAATTAAATTTATTTTAATTTTATACTATATAGTAGCTAATATATATCGGATCATGATCATGTCAGGAACATACAACAATGCATTAACTTCAAAAATTAACTACACATTTTAAATCGACCAAAATAATTCATCTGTTTTTACAAAAGAATTATTTTTTTTTGACTTTTGACAGATAAGAAAGTTATTGCACCACATGGAAAAACACGATGAAAAGTCCCGTTACACCTCTGAAAAGTGTTTCTCGAGTTTGGTTTATTTTGAAGTTAAATCAAGAACATGCTACAGGTTTATATATATATTGAGATGGAGTTTGGCAGTTGTAGTGTTCTTGTGACAGCCCTCCCCGTGGGACCCAGCTGGCGCTGCAGCGCATCGACCCTAACCCTTACCCTGTGATACAACCTGCCCGAAATCACCCCTAGGCCTCGGCTCACAGGTGGGTTATTGGTGCGCTTGACGCTACTCGAACCCAAGACCTCACCCTTTAACAGCACTCCTACAGAGAAGCTGTCACCAATTGAACTGCAGATCAATTGGTGACAGCTTCTCTGTAGGAGTGCTGTTAAAGGGTGAGGTCTTGGGTTCGAGTAGCGCCAAGCGCACCAATAACCCACCTGTGAGCCGAGGCCTAGGGGTGATTTCGGGCAGGTTGTATCACAGGGGAAGGGTTAGGGTCGATGCGCTGCAGCGCCAGCTGGGTCCCACGGGGAGGGCTGTCACAAAAAAATCGACTTTTATATAACGGCCTACCCCACAACTGGGCGGATCAGCCGGCCCTGCAGTGCACCGACCCTAACCCCTCCCCTGTGATACAACCTGCCCGAATTCACCCTAGGCCTCGGCTCACAGGTGGGTTATTGGTGCGCTTGGCGTTACTCGAACCCAAGACCTCACCCTTTAACAACACTCCCACAGAGAAGCTGTCACCAATTGATTTAATTGTAACACCCGTCTCCTCCTCTCTTGAGAACGGCGTGTTACTTATGTAAAATATCAAATTAAACCGATTTATAAAAATATCTAATAAAAATATTGAACAATTAATTAAATAAAAACAGAAAAATTTTTTTTAAATTTAGAAAACCGAAATATTACAAATGGAAATATCGAATAAAACCAAAATAAAATACGAAGATCTCAAAAACACCAATCCGTCTAGATATCCGACTACTCGTGATGCTCACCTGAAAGGGGGAAAAGAGGGGTGAGCAACAGGGGAGTCACTCAGTGAGGTATGGGAAGCTAAACCCGAAGTCCATGGACCCGGTCATAATATTTTGAATAAATATAATTTAATTCTAACACGTAACAAACACGGTACCTAAAGTACCCAAAGATCAAACAATGGTCCTAGCGAGATACACACCCGCTGCCCACTAACAGGCCAAAAACAACAACGCCGAATACGTGCTCGGTAACACACGCCCGGAGACGATTTATCGACCTCAGCCTTGGCAACAACAGGTCGACTATGTTGTGCCGCAACATCTCCACACAAAACACACTGGTCACAAATTACTCTACGGAAGTACGTCTCCGTAGTCGACCACAACATTACACCTCAATTCTCAACAAATATATATTTGTACATAGTATATATATATATACATTTAATATCAATTATCAAAGAACAAATAAAGTTGAACCCTCTAACACCCTATATCCGGTTTAACAGAGAACCTAATGACTAAACAAGCAACCTCTAATAAACTCAGTTCACGAAGACGGAACATATTAGAAATAAATTATGTTTATTCAAAATCCAAAACCGTGCACAAGAAGTTTGGGAATAGCCCTCACCTTAGCCATATCGAAGAGCGGAACTAGGTCGGAAAACAAACGAGATAACTTGACAACAACAAAACCTAAGGTTTCTCCTTGAATCTCCAACTTCCCGTCAATGATCACCAGACAAAGATAAAAATAGATACTTTATTAAATATGATTAAAAAGATATATGAGAAAATATATATATATATATATATATATTTTTAACAAGTAACATGGGAAAGGGGACTTAACCTCACGGTTCATAATATTATTGATGCGGTGACGTACAAAAGGTTACGATGGCACATGAAAAGCAGATCCAAGATGCTCATGCATATACAAACGGTTCCAAAAGAAACGATTAGATCTAGGGCTCAAGATAAGAGGTTGCTTGTAGTTTAGGAAACAAAGAAAAGAGGAACTTAAACCATACAACATGGTTTACGGAAAAGACGGTGGCTCTGGATTCTCTTATGTTCTCGCCTAGGTCATGTTACACCACGAAAACACATCAATCTACAAAGGCTGTATATGATGCAAGGATGGTTTCACCGGTTATGAATGGCAGCTCTGAGTTGATGAGAAGTGGCAGTCGATGATTGGGACAAGCGGTGGTGATGATTGTAACACTCATCTCCTCATCGGTACGGTTGAAGCGTCGAAGAACACAGCAAAATATAAAAAAAAGAAAAGAAAGAGAAACGAGGTGAGGAAACGAGAGAGAGATACCATAGGAGAACTCAAAGAAGAAGATGATGAAGATGGCTGCCTCGGCATACGGCTAGGGCTTTTCTAAGCATATATACAATTATTTATTAAGCTGGTTTAGGAAATGGTTTGGTTAAGTCAAAATTAATTAATGCAAAAATCCAGACGATCGGTTACGGAAACCGGGTCGTTACAATTCTCCCCCACTTAAATGGAATTCGTCCCCGAATTCCAAACCGAAAAAGAGCTTCAACGGTTACAGAGGAAAGAAGAATACAAGGTGAGAAACGAACAGAAATTTAAACTTCTCCTGCATAACAAAACAAAAATAGGGAATGCTAAAGATTAATCGAATAATCTTTGACAAAAGGGTGTCATTTTTTTTTTTTTTTGAAAACTCCCAATCCCAAAAACGTTAAAAATCATTGAAAACCGAGTCCCACAAATTGCCATCTCGGGTCGGAGCCGGGACGGAACCCGCTCTGATACCAAATTGTAACACCCGTCTCCTCCTCTCTTGAGAACGGCATGCTACTTACGTAAAATATCAAATTAAACCGATTTATAAAAATATCTAATTAAAATATTGAAACATTTAATAAAATAAAAGCAGATAAATTATTTTAAATTTAGAAAACCGAAATATTACAAATGGAAATGTCGAATAAAACCAAAATAAAATACGAAGATCCCAAAGACACCAATCCGTCTAGATATCCGACTACTCGTGATGCTCACCTGAAAGGGGGGAAAAGAGGGGTGAGCAACAGGGGAGTCACTCAGTGAGGTATGGGAAGCTAAACCCGAAGTCCATGGACCCGGTCATAATATTCTGAATAAATATAATTTAATTCTAACACGTAACAAACACGGTACCTAAAGTACCCAAAGATCAAACAATGGTCCTAGCGAGATACACACCCGCTGCCCACTAACAGGCCAAAAACAACAACGCCGAATACGTGCTCGGTAACACACGCCCGGAGACGATTTATCGACCTCAGCCTTGGCAACAACAGGTCGACTATGTTGTACCGCAACATCTTCACACAAAACACACTGGTCACAAATTACTCTACGGAAGTACGTCTCCGTAGTCGACCACAACATTACACCTCAATTCTCAACAAATATATATTTGTACATAGTATATATATATATACATTTAATATCAATTATCAAAGAACAAATAAAGTTGAACCCTCTAACACCCTATATCCGGTTTAACAGAGAACCTAATGACTAAACAAGCAACCTCTAATAAACTCAGTTCACGAAGACGGAACATATTAGAAATAAATTATGTTTATTCAAAATCCAAAACCGTGCACAAGAAGTTTGGGAATAGCCCTCACCTTAGCCATATCGAAGAGCGGAACTAGGTCGGAAAACAAACGAGATAACTTGACAACAACAAAACCTAAGGTTTCTCCTTGAATCTCCAACTTCCCGTCAATGATCACCAGACAAAGATAAAAATAGATACTTTATTAAATATGATTAAAAAGATATATGAGAAAATATATATATATATATATATATATTTTTAACAAGTAACATGGGAAAGGGGACTTAACCTCACGGTTCATAATATTATTGATGCGGTGACGTACAAAAGGTTACGATGGCACATGAAAAGCAGATCCAAGATGCTCATGCATATACAAACGGTTCCAAAAGAAACGATTAGATCTAGGGCTCAAGATAAGAGGTTGCTTGTAGTTTAGGAAACAAAGAAAAGAGGAACTTAAACCATACAACATGGTTTACGGAAAAGACGGTGGCTCTGGATTCTCTTATGTTCTCGCCTCGGTCATGTTACACCACGAAAACACATCAATCTACAAAGGCTGTATATGATGCAAGGATGGTTTCACCGGTTATGAATGGCAGCTCTGAGTTGATGAGAAGTGGGAGTCGATGATTGGGACAAGCGGTGGTGATGATTGTAACACTCATCTCCTCATCGGTACGGTTGAAGCGTCGAAGAACACAGCAAAATATAAAAAAAAGAAAAGAAAGAGAAACGAGGTGAGGAAACGAGAGAGAGATACCATAGGAGAACTCAAAGAAGAAGATGATGAAGATGGCTGCCTCGGCATACGGCTAGGGCTTTTCTAAGCATATATACGATTATTTATTAAGCTGGTTTAGGAAATGGTTTGGTTAAGTCAAAATTAATTAATGCAAAAATCCAGACGATCGGTTACGGAAACCGGGTCGTTACAATTCTCCCCCACTTAAATGGAATTCGTCCCCGAATTCCAAACCGAAAAAGAGCTTCAACGGTTACAGAGGAAAGAAGAATACAAGGTGAGAAACGAACAGAAATTTAAACTTCTCCTGCATAACAAAACAAAAATAGGGAATGCTAAAGATTAATCGAATAATCTTTGACAAAAGGGTGTCATTTTTTTTTTTGAAAACTCCCAATCCCAAAAACGTTAAAAATCATTGAAAACCGAGTCCCACAAATTGCCATCTCGGGTCGGAGCCGGGACGGAACCCGCTCTGATACCAAATTGTAACACCCGTCTCCTCCTCTCTTGAGAACGGCGTGTTACTTATGTAAAATATCAAATTAAACCGATTTATAAAAATATCTAATTAAAATATTGAAACATTTAATAAAATAAAAGCAGATAAATTATTTTAAATTTAGAAAACCGAAATATTACAAATGGAAATGTCGAATAAAACCAAAATAAAATACGAAGATCCCAAAGACACCAATCCGTCTAGATATCCGACTACTCGTGATGCTCACCTGAAAGGGGAGAAAAGAGGGGTGAGCAACAGGGGAGTCACTCAGTGAGGTATGGGAAGCTAAACCCGAAGTCCATGGACCCGGTCATAATATTCTGAATAAATATAATTTAATTCTAACACGTAACAAACACGGTACCTAAAGTACCCAAAGATCAAACAATGGTCCTAGCGAGATACACACCCGCTGCCCACTAACAGGCCAAAAACAACAACGCCGAATACGTGCTCGGTAACACACGCCCGGAGACGATTTATCGACCTCAGCCTTGGCAACAACAGGTCGACTATGTTGTACCGCAACATCTTCACACAAAACACACTGGTCACAAATTACTCTACGGAAGTACGTCTCCGTAGTCGACCACAACATTACACCTCAATTCTCAACAAATATATATTTGTACATAGTATATATATATACATTTAACATCAATTATCAAAGAACAAATAAAGTTGAACCCTCTAACACCCTATATCCGGTTTAACAGAGAACCTAATGACTAAACAAGCAACCTCTAATAAACTCAGTTCACGAAGACGGAACATATTAGAAATAAATTATGTTTATTCAAAATCCAAAACCGTGCACAAGAAGTTTGGGAATAGCCCTCACCTTAGCCATATCGAAGAGCGGAACTAGGTCGGAAAACAAACGAGATAACTTGACAACAACAAAACCTAAGGTTTCTCCTTGAATCTCCAACTTCCCGTCAATGATCACCAGACAAAGATAAAAATAGATACTTTATTAAATATGATTAAAAAGATATATGAGAAAATATATATATATATATATATATATATATTTTTTAACAAGTAACATGGGAAAGGGGACTTAACCTCACGGTTCATAATATTATTGATGCGGTGACGTACAAAAGGTTACGATGGCACATGAAAAGCAGATCCAAGATGCTCATGCATATACAAACGGTTCCAAAAGAAACGATTAGATCTAGGGCTCAAGATAAGAGGTTGCTTGTAGTTTAGGAAACAAAGAAAAGAGGAACTTAAACCATACAACATGGTTTACGGAAAAGACGGTGGCTCTGGATTCTCTTATGTTCTCGCCTCGGTCATGTTACACCACGAAAACACATCAATCTACAAAGGCTGTATATGATGCAAGGATGGTTTCACCGGTTATGAATGGCAGCTCTGAGTTGATGAGAAGTGGGAGTCGATGATTGGGACAAGCGGTGGTGATGATTGTAACACTCATCTCCTCATCGGTACGGTTGAAGCGTCGAAGAACACAGCAAAATATAAAAAAAAAGAAAGAGAAACGAGGTGAGGAAACGAGAGAGAGATACCATAGGAGAACTCAAAGAAGAAGATGATGAAGATGGCTGCCTCGGCATACGGCTAGGGCTTTTCTAAGCATATATACGATTATTTATTAAGCTGGTTTAGGAAATGGTTTGGTTAAGTCAAAATTAATTAATGCAAAAATCCAGACGATCGGTTACGGAAACCGGGTCGTTACAATTATAACGCCCCGACCGCCCACGGCTAATGGGCCACCCACGCCCGCTCTCTCGGCCCGTGGGTCCCATCCCATTCGACGGTCGGTCGTTAATTTTGCAAGGCTCGAAATCATTGTTTACTGTCCCTGCAATCACCACCTGACCTTTCCCCGTGTTTTGGCCTCACTCGCACGGTATCGCGAATCACTTCCCGATAGGTCACCCATCCTTTCACTACTCCAGCATAAGCACGCTTAACCCTGGAGTTCTAAACGGATGTGTGACGGAAAAGGTAAGTCAACTTTGGTGACATAGGTAGCCAAATCAATTATCTTAAGCCTTTTCAAATATCACAACTCGGGATGTTACAATTCACCCCCTCTCAAAGAACGCAACGCCCTCGTTGCACCCCTGACAGGTCTCAAGACGCCTCTCAGGTCAGAACTGAGATGGCTAACCAGCTCTGATACCACTTATAAAGCCCCGACCGCCCACGGCTAATGGGCCACCCACGCCCGCTCTCTCGGCCCGTGGGTCCCATCCCATCCGACGGTCGGTCGTTAATTTTGCAAGGCTCGAAATCATTGTTTACTGTCCCTGCAATCACCACCTGACATTTCCCCGTGTTTTGGTCTCACTCGCACGGTATCGCGAATCACTTCCCGATAGGTCACCCATCCTTTCACTACTCCAGCATAAGCACGCTTAACCCTGGAGTTCTAAACGGATGTGTGACGGAAAAGGTAAGTCAACTTTGGTGACATAGGTAGCTAAATCAATTATCTTAAGCCTTTTCAAATATCACAACTCGGGATGTTACAGTTCTATGGTGGACCAGTTATGACTTATGACTATAACTCTTTTGTCTATGGAGATCTTTGGCTGGTGAGAGATATAATTACGGTAACTAGGAAAAATCCAGACCGGGTAGAAATCTAACGATTCAAGAGCATGATCGTAATCGTTGTAGCAAGCTCCTCTTTAATTGACTCAGAACTGTGGTTTATGTTTTCACGCTAACCAAAACTCTTATGCCAACTCACAAAACCGGATATATAGTGCACCAGTCTGTTTTCAAATTTGGCGTCAAAACGTATTTGTGAATCTTCTTTCAAGTTTTGTTTTAGATGTGTCGATTTATCAAAATAACTTGCTGCATTTAACTACTATTTGATTATAATTTGTTTAAAAAGCACTTAATAATTATTTGGATAAAGAAATATAACAAAACACCCCAGTTTTACAGTTCTGTCCGTTTTCTAACTTTAGCTTCGGTTTCATGTTAAATTTTAACCAAGCCAAAATTGGTAAACCTGTCGAGTGTGTACAATGAATTTGCGTTGTCTATACTCGGTACATATCATTTACTTGATTGATCTACCAAGTAGTAATTAGTCTACAAGGAAAACGCACATCAATTCAAATGATCAAATCTAGTTAGGTGCATATCATTTATATCAACTTGTATGTCTTTGCAAGTATACTAGTTAATCACGGGTTTCAATTATTGGATACAAGCAGCATAATCTACTCTCGAGTCGCTAGATCTATAAATGGAAGAATGAATAGATAATAAAAAACTATGACCATTGTTGGGTCTACTATTGTCATATGATTATGACTCGGCCATTAATTTTCATCACGAGGGTATATCTACTTAGGCACCCTCTTAAATATTTGAACAACCATTGTGCTTCGATAACAACCTCTCCTTCTGCGAATATTTATTCCCCGATTTATATTTATTTGGAAGTTTTCAACCAAATTGGTTTCAATAAGTTTCCGATCTTCACTTTCATTTATTATCTTGCTGATTGCACAGATGTAGTAGACAATTAGATGTTAAAAGAAATAATATTTCTAATCAACCATTGCAAATTAATTTATTAAATAAAACTCTTAGATTAACTAGTAAACTAGACTTTGACCCGTACGTCCCGTGCGGGTAACTTTTCATTTTTATTACTTTTAAACTTAAAAGTTATATTTGATTTTTTTTGTCACTAAACTAATGATCGTTTTATATAAAAAAATTATAATTTAGATGAGATTATTTATAAATTTTTTAACATATTTTTTACATAATTACAATTAAATTTTAAATTTATAATTATAATTAATTTTTAGTATCTTAAATGAATTCAAAAAATTAAAATTTTCGATTAGTATATTTTGTAAATAGCACTTAAATTAAATATTATCTATATTATATTATCCTTTTATGTAATCATATTTAGATAATATATTATTGTAAATTTAAATAAATAAATAGATAATATATAGTTGTAGATATAAATTTTTAACATATATTAACAATTTTATTCTTTTTTATATTAATATTGCATAATTTACAAATTTTACTCCTTTTAAATGGTGAATAATATTTTAATCTTTAAATGGTGACTATTTTATTTATTTATTTATTTAAATGAAAGTATTTTTTGTAAATATGTTACTTTACCAATTTAATATCATTTTCATACTTAATTCATATATTATATTATTTTAATATAATATAAACAAATATAAAATAGCATATAATTTTATTTTATTTTGTTCTTATAATAAATTTTAATTATAATAGTATTATATAATTAATTACGAAATTATTTAATATATTAATTAAAAATATTAAAAACAATTTAGTATGATTTTGTGAGGATCTTCTTAACAGATTTGTTATATAATATCTTTATAATTTTTAATATTTTTAAAAATCTTATATATTTAATAGATTAATGTAAATAATCAAATATATATAATTATGGAAATGGACCTATTGTGACTTTTTATAGTAGATAAAAATTGTACTTCTCTTTTAATAGAGAAG